>NDGN011425290.1:0-13865 GCA_002564285.1 Tympanoctomys barrerae
AAGATAGCTCAGCAGAGTAAAGCACCTGCTTAGACAAGCTTAGGCAAGCACAGGGACTGTGGTTCAGTCCCCAGCACCACATGCTGCACCAGCCCCTCCAGAGGGCAGGCTGAGCTGGCTAGTCTGGCCATCGTGGTGGTCCCCTGGAATCCCAGCCCTGCGGAGGCTGAATGCAGGAGGATCACCATGAGTCTGAGCTGAGCAGTGAGACCTTAGTTTTATATCATTTATTTTCAACCTACCTATGCACTTACCTTCCTACCTACTTATCTCTGTCCTTCCTTTCTCTCTACCCCTCCATTCCTTTTTGTCAGTCTTTCCCTCTCTTTTGTTCTACAGAATCCATGACTTTTTTACCCTCATTTTAAAAATGACATTATTATGCATTAAAGTTATTCTGCTACCAGTAATGACATGGGTAACTGGATCTCTTACATATTGCTGATAAGAATGCAAAATAATAAAATTACTCTATAAAACAGTTGGTAGCTTATTTCTCACAGTCCCTGAAGCTGTAAACCTGAGACCAGGACATTATCAGGTAATGTTAGATAAAAATTGTCTTCGCAGTTCTCAGGTGGCTACCTCATACCGTGATGTGGTAGGCAGCAGAGAGGTAGACAGGAAGCACTGCTTAGTGTCTCTTATTATAGAAATATTAATGTCATTTTTGAGGGGCACCCCTTCACAATCTAGTTACTTTCCAAATGTTACACATTCAAGAATGAATGAAGGATTGGGCTTGCACCCTCCATACTGTGTATGTGTGTTTTCTACCTATTGAAGAAGCCATTCTTAGCATCTAAAGGCCAAAGTCTAATCTAAATCAGATCTGAGTAAGAGTTGAGGCAAAGTTGCTCTTCATTTGTGCCTTGAAAGAAATCAAATTACACGCTTCCAAAAATAATGAAAAGGACATAAGATGAAGGTTCATAAACTGTGTCAGGCATGATATATATCCCTCTTCTGAAAGGAAAAACATCTGTATAGCCATATTCTAAATAGGAGAAAAGGAAGCAGAAACAGAAAATGCGTTTCTAAGGAAGTTGGAAACCTGGGAAACCAAATCCTATGAGCTCTCAAATCAGTAAATCATTTTCTTTGTCTCAGTGGTCTGCCTTACGCATCTACTCTCTTGGGCTGGTATGTGTCTTGGTTACTTTTCTCTTGTTGCTGAGACAGAATACCTGACACTCAGAATTAAGGAAGGAAATGTTCATTTAGCTCACAGTCTGTAGAGGATACAGTTCATACTCGGTTGTCTCCAAGGCAGAGTGGCACAAGACAGAGGGCAGCAGTTCATGGTGGTGGAAAAGAGCAAAAGCAGGAAGAGCAACAACAGGGAAGAGCCACAGTAGACAGCAAGCCTCTTTCATCCCGTGTGCAGCATCTAGGCTGACTGCCCCAGGGTGGGGGCAGCACTCACACCCATAATTCCAGCGTTGGGTCATGAGTCAATCAAGTACTCTAGAAGCCTACCCCATGACTGCGTGAGGCTATGGGGGACGTGTAGACACAAACTGTAACACTATAGAATGTTTCTAAACTGCTCCTGTTGTTTCTGTGGCTCTGCTGTACCCAGGTAATTAGGAGGTGGCCCTACTGCCGTGGGTTCTGGTGGAAGTGTCTGCTCTTGCAACATAGGAAGTGACCCTGGTTATCGCTAAATTACCTTAATAACCTTCCTCTTATCTGCAGGTGGGTACATATTTGTTTGCAGACTTCTTTCATTTAGCCCCATTTGCTGTTTTCTTTAGTTCTATCTGGAGCTGTTTCTGTTGGCATAATCTCATCCCTCTTTCTGGGTTCAGGTGGCTAATTAACATGCTGAGATTATGGGCCCAGGAAGAGAACATTGTGGTCAAACGTTTTGAATTTTCTGAAATAAAGTCAGGATGAGAATTTTCTGAACCATAAAATTATACTTTCTTTTTTCCCTAACAATTCTACCTTCAATTCATTTTTTCTTGTTTTAACCTTCATTGGCAGGATAACTCAAGATATTCCATCAATATTTTGATTATAAATTTTCCTGGCTAAATATTCATCCCTTATAGGTTCTTCCACAAAACATTAGACTGAGAATACTAGAACACTAAAACACAATTTAGACAAGTCATTTGGCCCTAGGAGACAAGGTTTGTGCCTCCTCCAGTCCCAATATGTACCTCATTAGATGGGGTTTTACCCACAGTATTTCATTCTGCATTCTATTCTTGAATATTTATATATTCTTTAAGCAGACAAAAGCCTTTCATCCACAGCCCTCATTAAAATCCTTTTCAAAATTTCCTTCATAACCCTATTGACTGTTTTTATCATGCACCTCAAACTCTTCCAGCCTCTACCCATTAGCCAGTTTTAAAGTTGCCTCACATGTTCATGCAGTATTTGCTTCACTGGCACCTGCTTTTTCTGGTACCAGTTTATGTCTTAGTTACTTTGGACTACTATAGTAGAATACATAGCATTGGTGTCTTCGACAACTTTGATCTTGCACAGTTCCAGAGCTGGAAATCTGAGATAAAGTACACGCTGACTGGATATTTGGTTATGCCCCTCTTCCTGATTTGCAATGATTGTTGTATCACTACATGGAAGTCAGCAAAGAAAGTGGGAGAGGAAACAAACTCTCCTGTGCTGCTTGTTGTAAAAGCACTTACGCCATTTATGAGAGCTTATCTCTGTCCTAATTAATTTCCAATGCTCTCATTTCCAAGTACCATCTACATTAAAGAGAATGAATTCAACATATAAATTATTTTGAAACAAAAAGTAAGGTCATAGTAAATGTCAAGGGCAAGGCACATACTATGAGATTATGTACATGACATTCTTGAAAACACAATACTATATATTCAGAAGGCAAATCATTGGTTACTGAAGCTGGGTTATGAGATGGGTTGTTGCAAAGGGCACGAAAGTGTTTGTTTGAGTTGATATGGCTGCTCCATAACCTACTCCTGGTAAAGCTATAAAACTTTACATTTACCAAACTTAAAAAGCGTTGATTCTACTGTATGCAAATTATACCTCTTTTTTAGATTTAAAAGTTGGGGCTGAAAGCATTATTATTATTATTATTACTGTATTTTAGGGAAGGGCCTACAGGGTGTTCAGGGTCTCACTACTAGTTTGGACTCATAGTGATCCACCTGTTTACAGACTCCCAAGTGCTGGGATTTCAGGTGCACGCCACCACGCCCAGTCTCAACGGTTGTCTCAGTGTGCCCTGGGGCGAGGCAGGCACTAGAGGCCCAGGGATGAGACCCCCAGCCCCTGTACCTGCTTGCAGGCGCTTTAATCTGCTGAGCTATTTGGCCAGCACTGAAAGCAGTATTTGTTTAAAAATAAAAACACAGGTAAACCACATCTGCTTTAAATTTTTATCTATGCACACAAAGCTATGTGGATCAGGAAGTAGAAGAAAAAAGATTTTTCTGCTGTTTGCCCTATACTAATTTTAGGCAATTTTTTTTTTACCACAGTTATCTTTATACCTATTTCCTATTCTTCTCTATATTTGTCTCTATATCTGGTCACTCTTGGTCCTACATTCCATATACCTTGAAATATCACTGAATCGTTTGGTTCCATAATGAAACTTCATTATATGTTTATGTTTTTTGTTCCATACTTCTCCATTCTTTCCAGTTGTCTAGCATATCATCCTCTCCCCAAATGTCAATTTCTGTCAATACATTTGTTTCAATGTATTTGGTTCAGAGTCTCACGACACAGCTTGGACTTGCAGTGATTCTCCTGTTTTCAGCCTCCCCAGTGCTGAGATTACAGGCATACACCACCACACCTGACCTAACAAAGATTTTTTTTTTTTGCAGTAATTTATTTGTGGAAGCTGATTTTGTTTTGTCAGCTTAAATATACAAAGGCAACCTTGAGAAAGGATATGCTACTCTCAAAAATTAATCTTTACTGTACTATGAAATCCAGTCAATTTTGATTTATGTAATCAAATGATCTTTATACATAAACATTAGTATATAAAATATTAGATTATAAGCTGTTATATATAATTGCAAATATATTAATATTGAAGGAGAAATGTTAATATTTTTGTCTGAATGCATACGCACAACACCACAGAATGTAAATGTCCCCAGGACTGAGTCAGTTCTTCTAATCTGGTTTTTTTTTTTGATCTAGATTTTTAGGGAGTTTATTTATTTATTTATTACCACATTCTTCTCCTTCAGTTTAACTGCATAGAACCTCTTAAAGGTTCATTCGTGTTTCATGACATCCACTTGCCCCATAGTGCTGGTGACCTTCAAGGCAGATTTTATTCACTCTTTGGGGACGCAGATGCTCAGAGGAGACTGAGCTTGCTCCAGTGAAGAAAACAGATGTTATAAGGATTTCCCTTGACAAGGAATGGCTTAGTGGAAGAACTGGTTTGGGTCTTCTGCAAGAAATGTTTTTCACAAATATTATCACCTTATGAGTAAAGTGTTATGTGCTGAACTCTTCTGCACCCAAAATTTGGATACTGAAGCCTTCAGCTCCAATGTGAGTTTATTTGGCGATAGGGTGTATAAGGAAGTAATAAAGATTAAATAAGATGATGAGATCCAGGGGGATCGTGTCCTTATAAGAAGAGGACGACTCGTGCAGCTCTCTCCCTCTCCACACTAATGCAGAGAAAAGGCCATGTGGAAGCACAGCTAGGAGGTGGAAGTCCATGTCAGAAGGAGGACTGGCCCTAAACCAAATTGCCTGGCAACCTGTCATGGACTTCAAACCCAGAACTGGAAAGCACAAGTGTCTTCGGCGTAAGCCACTCAAGGTCTGGCATCTTGCTATGACAACTGGAGAGGACTAGACTCCCCAGACATACCGACTTTGCTCTTCCACGTTTTGGTATGGGTCTGTGCAAATAAGATGACCAAAACTTCTGCTCTTAGGATTGTGTTCCTAGGGGAGACACCCCAGGGCCGAAGCCAGCAGCTGAAAACAGTAGCAAGAGAAAAGAATGTAGAGCCATGATGGCTTCATTGAACTCATGCATAGAGCAGACCTCCCCGTCTTTACCCATCCAGTTTGTCGCTTCTGTTGTATTGTTCTTTTTAAAAAATGTATTTAGTTGTTGCAGGGTCTCACTATGCATCTTGGACTTATAGTGATCCTTCTGCTGTCAGCCTCCCCAGCGTTGGGCTTACAGACATGCGCCAGTACGCAGGACTTAGTTGCTGACTCAGAGCACCCTGGGGGTGGGGCTGGTGTGGCACGTGGTGCTGAGGTTCAAACCACGGTCCCTGGGGGGGTGGCTGGTGTGGCATGTGGTGCTGAGGTTCAAACCACGGTCCCTGTGCTTGCCTAAGCCTGCCTCAGCAGAAGCCTTAGTCCAGCTGCGCTGTCTCCTGGTCCCCATTGTCTTCTAACTGTTCATGCTTCAACTGAACATGCTGCCCTAATAGCAGTATTCACGCCTTGGACTGCAGGTGGTGGGGAGTCAAAAGCTATAGGGATCCTCCACCTTGAGTCCTTCGGGCCAGAACTGCCTAAATAACAATTTTTTTTTCCTGTGGAAAGCTTTTCTCAATGTCTAATTCAAATCCTTCATGGTACATTGATTGGGTAAGAGCCTTATTATAGCACCTGTCTTTAATAAACTATAAATATCCATCTCATAAAACTTTTAATATGTTTTAAAATTTCATTTGGAAAAATATATTCAGGTTATTACTATTTCCAGCAGACCCAAAGCCATGACAAGCCAGCTGGCTTTGGCCCAGCCTGTGGCTTTTCTCGGTACAAATCCTGGTTCTAAGAGAGCTCGGGGGGGGGGGGATGGCTCAGTGGAATAAGAGCTCAGTAGGAGTTAGGCCTCGAGAGCTCCACTGCGATGTATGCCCTTCTGTGATTTCAGGGAGGGCGACCCTCCCCGCACAGCCCTTGGCACTCAGGGCAGGATGTGAGCAGTGTCTGTGAGGGGAGGGTCACACTCTTCAGAGGGCCCAGAAGCTGCTGTTGGCCTCTGCAACACATTGGCCTGGGCTTTTAGAAATGCAGGCTTGATTTCATCCCAATCCCCCAACAAAGGTTCTTCTTGCATATTTTTAAACCTATTGTCCTAAGGTTGGAATTGGTATGTCTGTTTTACAAGATGGAAATTTCCTGAGGTAATCAAGATAGTAAACAGAAGAGTTAATATGCAAACTCGGACTAGTCTGACCTGCAAATTCAAGTTGTTAAATATTTCAATCTACATATAGAGACTGCTCCTATATATTAATTTTCTTCTTTATAGTTTGAAAAAATTTTACTTTACAGGGATAATATGAAGGATTAAAGAGATGGAAGCCTGAGGGCTCAAAGTAACAGGCCAGCCAGGGAGACTGTTCAGTGGCATAAGCGCCTGCCTGGCAAGTGCGAAGTCCCAAGTTTGATTGTTGCTAGCAATAAAAATAAAAATAAATAATAATAAAAGCTTCAGGCCGTTGCAGCCTCTGATGCTCTAAGGGCTGGCTTTGCAGTGATTCAGTCATGAAGCATGCCGAAGCCTTGGTGGGACGCCTGCTAGATATGTGTCCAGCACGCCTGTCCCCATGTCGCGTACACTGGAACCCTCCAGTTCCCCCCACAGCTATGGGGCGCTGGCCTGATCACCTAGCATGTCACTCCATTGCCTTCTCTGGTTGGCCTAGAAGTGGACAAGGCGTCCAGCCCGGAACAATAAAGATTGATAGTTCATGGAAGTAACTGGTCAGACTTTTGTCATCCTTGATGTTAGCAGCGAATGCATCAGACTCAACTAATAGATAGCTGTGTTTTCCGCCGGCTTACAAAGAGCACATAAGTAAAGGCTGAGGTTGAGGGCAGTCACGGTGGAGCTGGAGTTTCTAAGTGAGGCCCTGTGGTCCTTGGAGATTGTTTCCTGCGCCAGGTGTGAAGTGCTCTGGTGCCTTTCCACCACATCTGCCCTTCCCCTTTTATTTCTGCCATTTGCAACCCACCTAAGAGTGACTATGATAGACTTTGGGAGATTAGTAATTCAGCTAACACTCTGCTCTTCAAACAGTTTCCTATATCACATGATAACTCTGAAAACAAGGGAATGACAAAGCCTCAGACATTTGAAAGGAGGTATGTGTGCAAATCTTTTGGAACATCTAGGCTGTGATAATGTTGGTGTCAGGACTAAGGGTGTGAAAGGATCTTAGTGTCTAAGGCTCAGAGAAAGATTGATTTCAGCTGAAAGAGGAATCTAGTGACTCTGAGGTAAGAGCACAGCAGACCACACTGAGAGCCCGAGGAAGGGCTCCGAAAGTACGTAACACAAAGCGAGTATTGCTGGAAATCTCAAACTCGTGTCTTGTGTTTCATCCCTCTTCTGCCTCCCTCTGCTCTGTCGTGGGCCTTTCGCCATGCTCTGGGCCATCTTTGTGGAGCGGTAGCTAACCAGGGCCTGAAACCTCTTAAACCATGAGAGACCTTTGCGGTGGATTTTAGAGCTAAACCATAACAGCAAACATAATATAGCCATGTGGTCTAGGTAGGTAGACTTAGGGGTATGAATGCATTTCTGAGTCCTACAGTGGCAAAACAGTCTTTTTAGGCATGAAAAAAAACAAAACAAAATAAGCACAAGGCCAACCTTGTGACTGAAATTATCCTTCACAGCTTCATTCATTGAACTTCAATTGTACAGCTGCTATAATTATGACCTGTGTTTCTCTCTGGCTGATCTAAGATCTAGTCCAAGAGAGATATGGAGAATTATAAAATGTGTCAAGGTTACATGGATAGAGGATTATGGGGGACAGACTTTCAAAAGTTAATAGGTTTTATTCATTTGATTGTGAGAAACAAGTATAGCAAACTGAGATTTTCTCATATTTCTCCAGTTCTGACATTTTTAGAGTTCCAAACTCATAAACCCTTGTAAACATTTGACATCTTCACTCAAAAATCTGAAAATTATGTGAGATTTGTCATGGTGAAATTAAGACTGTTTTTCTGTAAATCTGCTCAGATTGGTCAACAGTTGTACTCTCTACCCACTGAGTCACTCAAGTGGCCTACCGCTTCATTAACCTGGAATTTACTTTTAACATGGCTGACCCACACCTGGCCAGTGTGTTATCTGACCTCATGACTTTTTGGATGAACATCTCCCTAGTTAACAGGAACCCAAATCCTCCTCAGCAGTCTATGTGTGAGTGACTTGACAGATCTCCATAGTAAGAATATCATACTAACATACGCTTACTATCTTATCAATTAGAATTTTCCATTTTTTACTCGAATAAAACACCATTTTGAACATTTTAGTTCTCATGCTATGAGGGAGTTATTGGTCTGCTTTTTAGGCTGATAGGTTCACTTGCTCAGTTATAGTGTAATATTAGTGAACACCAGCATTGCAGAAAGTTAGTTTCAGCCCCTTTTCCACTGGTGAGATGTTTACGTAGTACGCATGGCAATAAACGTCGTGTCATGTATCAGTAGTGCTTTGTTTTCTGAAAATATCTTCTGGATAAACTTTGACATGATAAAAATCTAATTCATTTATTTTCTTTTCAGCCTTTAGCCTAATAAAATAAGAAACCAAAGAAGGTGAAGAAAATGATTAAAAAGAAATATATAATGACTTAGTAAATAGGCCAGACCACTTAGAATTTACACTCAATACTGTAATGACCCCTATAAGACTAATACAAAGAAATCTTAAGGTTATTATGTGGCCTAAATATGTAACTTACTGTTTGAAATTTCTCTCTGAAACGAGCCATGATTTTGCAAAAAATGCCCACTTACTTTATAAGTCCGAGATCAGGTAGACCATCAACTCCTGCTTAAAGTAGCATGTTAGAATTGTCTTTACCATCTGTGACGTGAATGTAGTCGTCCATCAGAACTAATGCATATCATTAGAATCCCCTTTTGTGTTTTACCATTTTTTAAAATGCTACACCATTCTGGCCTTTTAGAAAATTATTTCAGATAAGGAAAGAATAATAAAAAAAATTAAAATATCTAGTTTTACCACCTGTATTTAATCCATAGTCCTTAGTGGTTATCACAACCACTGTATTTTATTTTCTAGTTGCATCCTACATAATTTAGGAAGGAAAAGCACAACCTGCTTCCTAGGCCTAACTTAAATGTACAGGCCTTGCCTCTTGGATATGTAGTGATGAGAAGTGTGATTATCTTTTGTGCATAAATTTCTCTGCCTGCAACTTGGATATTATTCCATGTCAATCATATAGTGAGAGATAGCTTAGAAAATATTTGAATGAATGCAAGACATTTGTGATGTCTGATTCTATTCCTTGCTCTAAGATTCAAAATAAAATCTGTATAAGCATTTCAGGAAAAATGGACAAAAACCACACGAACAAACAACAAACGCCCCCAAAGAAGGAATGCATGTGTATCTGGCCTGACATCTGTTGGAAGCCATTTAGAGTGGAACCCTGGTAGCAGGAGACATGAAGAGTAGCAAAACCAAATTGCTGGAAATAATAGGACTCTAGAAGCAGCAGACACCAGCACCCGCCTTTCTACCTTGTGTTTCACTGGGGGAGCAATTCCCGAGGTGAAATGCATCGCACAGCAAATTGTCTGAGTTTCAGAGCAGTCGAGCACCAAGTCACAACTGCATGGGTGTACACAGACTTAGGTCAAGTACAGAGCTAACCTTTACCGTGAATAAGATTTGAGGCATTTCTTGGTTAACTTTGCCTGTTTCATAAAATAGAAATAATGATTAAAACAAATTTAGGTATTTGTAGAGAACACTTCATACCATAATACCAGAATGCTCTTTATTCAATAACATTTTATCGACAAAATTATGATCCCCCCAGAATTCATATAGAGAAACACTAACCCTCAATAATGTGGAGAAGAGGATTTGGAAAGTGATTGTGTTTATGTGGGTATAAGGGTGAATTCTTCACAATGATATTTATGATAATATAAAGAGAAAGTAGAAATATTTCTTTCTTATTTTTTAATAACTTAAAAAATAAGGGCTGGCCAAATAGCTCAGCAGATTAAAACACCTACAAGCAGGCGCCAGGCCTGAGGTTTGATCCCCGGGCCTGCTGTGCAGCATGCCCCGCCCAGGGCATGCTGAGATGGAAATTGAGGCTGGGCGTGGTGGCGTGCACCTGTAATCCCAGCTCTTGGGAGGCTGTAAACAGGCGGAGCACTCTGAGTCTGATCTAGTAGTGAGGCCCTGAACACTCTGTAGATCCTTCCCTAAAATACAAAAAAACGAATAAAAAATAATTTAAAAAAATATATATATTGCTTTTTGAGCCAACATCCTATTAATAGGAGGAAACTCATGACCTAAATCATCTTCATCCTTTAATAATAGTACACTCTGTCTTAGATACTTTTTTCTTTGCTGAGACAAAAGACCTAATACCCACAAGTTAAGGGAAGAAAGGTTTATTTAGTTTGCAGTGTAGAGGTTTCAGTCCACAATCTGCTGGCCCCAAGGCAGTGTGGCATATGGTTAGCAATGGGGAACTGTTGCTGGCAGGTGACAACCATTCATGGCAGTGGAGACAGCACGAGCAACAAGAGCCATTAAGAGCATCTTTGCGCTCCTTTTATCTCATCCAGACTCCTGGGATTTGGATGGTGCCACATCCATCAGTGGGCTGATTTAGTAATGATGCATGCTTAATCTCAGCATCTAGACCTAGCGCTTGTGAAAAATTCCTAGGACAGCATGAGGCTTTGGGAGGACATGTAGACACAGACCATAACATGGTGGCAAGATCTGAAGTTGAGGGTCAAATTCAATCACAGTAGTAGAAATGTGGATGGTGTATTGTTCAGCTCTCCCATCCTGCAGCATGATACCTGAGACCCACAAATTAAAGGAAAAGAGGATTCATTGGCTTATGCTTTCAGGACATTCAGTTTCTGGTTGGCTGATTCCAAGGAGAAAATCATGGTGGGAGGGCACAGAAAAGAAACCTCTCACTTCATGGCAGCCAGGAAGGCGTAGAGAGGAGAGGCCCGGAGACCAGACACAGTAGACGAGAGTGAGCCTCCATGTCTCGTACACGAGTGTGCGTTGGTAACAAATGGGCAGGTCACAGTGTGGCTAAGTTGAAAAGCCAGCTGATCTGTCACAGACAATAAAGGCTATTCTAATGAGATTTCAGATGACAACAGGAAAATGTTACTGGAAACGAGGAGAGGCAATTCTTTTCACAAAATGACAGAATTTGGTTGGGTTGTGTACATCCTCTGGCGTTCTGTGGAAGACAGAGCAGGTGAGTCGCACAACTGGAGGTTTGGCTGAGATTTCTAAGTGTTGACGATGTGTCTTGGTTCATCTTCATTACAGTAAAATGCAATGGGAAGGAGATAATTGACCACAAATTACTAACCAAGAAGTTAACAGGCCTTGGAAATTTGGACAATTTTCTGCCTAATTATATGCAAGAGCAAACAAAAAAATAACAAAACAAAACAGAAATAATAATAGAGAGACAGATTGTTCTGAAGATGGCTTGGCTTTAAAAAACATTTGAATGGAAAGATCATATATGCAACATATGAGTTCATTCCCATTTCAGCAGTGGCCAGAAACCAAGATGGAATATCAGCAAAGATATTTCCAGTTTTCAGTAAAATAAATAAGAAAGTGGGGCAGAAGGAAAAGACACTGTCAAATCTCATGGATTCTACAAGACAAATAATATAAATTTTGCTACATACCCGTCTCCACTGTCCCGCAGGGAAAGGGAAGGAGCTCCCAGAAAGGAGGTCTGAGGTCTTCAGACTTTTCAGAACACACACATGTAGACCTAACACGTGAGCCAGGAGCAGGGGTGGCTGCCTCCAACTCAGTTACAAAGAATAAAATCAACTGTCTCTTTGATATTTGTTTCTCAATAAAATAAAAAAAAATCAAAAAAAAAAAAAGAATAAAATCAAAGCGCACCAGGGAGAGCGCACTGGGGGCAAAACCTGAGAGGGCTGAAGGGCAGGGCTGCCCCACTGAAGCCGAGGGCGATGAGGTCTCCCCGGTGGGCCAAAAGGATCGGATCAGCAGATAGTCATAAAGTCCGATGGGATTATTTTGTGCTTGGTTTCAGATTTCCTTGGGACTCATCACCACTTTATTTTTGTATCTCGTCTTTAGGTTTAGAGTGTGCATCTTACTCTATAATACTTTGTCTCATCACACACTTTATCCTTATACCATAGGGTCCTAGGTAAAGAGGAATTGCCTGAGAAGACTCATTTCTTGATTCTTACCCATGAGCACACAGACACTTGTGCACACACCCACAAGGACAAGCAATTGTAGAGAAAGCGGGATAAAAGTGATGAAAATAACTACTAATAGTTTTGATGTGATTCAGCACTCTAATTCCGGAAAATGTAACATTAAGTGGAAAACATATAAGGAAGCTCTGTATTTTTTAAAAAAATAACTGCATGTGGATATGTAATAACTTCAATGAAAGTATTGATCTTTACTATAAACTAAGACTGCCCTCAGCAATTTTTGTCTGAGAATATAGTTACATTTTGTCAAGATGCTATTTATGCTAGCAGGTAGTAAGTATACTGCAAAATGGATTGATAAATATTTTAAAATAAAAACTAGAAATCCTTTCATTCATCACTGACTTCCTGTGTATGTTAGTGCATACTGCATAGGAAAGTGAGCAATTCACAGGTATTTTCATCTTTAGTCTTCTTCAAACTTACAAACAAAAATAACATTAAAATAGAATACTAATGTGAGCAAATGGGAAAGTGACCTGGGGACTGCATTGCAAGGAAGTAACTGCGGCTTGAACTACTTTGTTGGAAGATTTAGAAGAAATGCACTTACAAAACTTGCTATACAAGCACATACTTAGCACATATAATATAAAATAGAATATAGAATATATAGAATATATATGATAGGTGGTTGGGCACAGTAAGGTAATTTTACATTTTAGAATGTAATTTATTGTTTTTTAAAAAGCATTGAACTTCTTGTTTTACTGAAAATATTTAGGTGAATTTAAAAAGTCACAAAAATTTCTAAGCTCAACCTTCCTGATGAAATAAAGGCAGATAGCATCACTGGCAAAATGGTTTTTCACAGTATTTGGAAGACTGAGCTCTGTTCTTACCACTGAGAAGCTACTGTATATGAGGGAATTTACTTGTGCTTATGATCTTTGAAAACATAGAACTTTGCTACCAGCATTGTGCTTAAGCAGCATCAGTGGATTGGGTAGGTCGTTGTAATGCAAATGAAGACATTTCTCATGTTTAATTTCAGAGGATCTGCAATGAAGCAAATCATAGTTCTTAGAAATCTCATTAGATTTCTAGTGCTTTATTCTATTCCTGTACTTGCTTTGGGAAAGATTTTTACTGTTTGCTTCCAATTTCTATTGAGACTGTTTGCTTGACTGAAGACTAAAAAGCTGGAACTTGTATGAAGAGCACACAATTTATGCCTCAAGTTTTAAATGTTTAAATTCCTTAAATGCTAAGAGGTGTTTTTCCTTTTTAAGAAATAATTTTATTGAGAAACAAATAGCAATGAGACAGGTTCAAAACCGATTACTAGCAGTTTCAATAATTAATAATTACATATTATTTACTTAGTGGTTATTCATTTTACAAGATGCAGACATGATATCTTGTCCAAAAACACTACTAGAAAAAAATCTCTCTATTTATTGAATTAAGAAAAAGTAGCTGTATATCTATCCTAATTATTTTGAATACACAGATACAAAATAGTCATTCATTTCCATCCCCTTTTTTGTTTAGTTTTGTCAGAGAAGGGCATTCCATTGTCATTTAAATAGTGTAGGTGCATGAATTCAGCAAAATATTCCAATATAGTCCAG
>NDGN011425301.1:0-13590 GCA_002564285.1 Tympanoctomys barrerae
AGAGACAGAGACAGAGACAGAGACAGAGAGAGACAGAGAGAGAGAGACAGAGACAGAGACAGACAGAGAGACAGACAGAGAGAGACAGACAGAGATATAGAGAGAGAGAGACACAGAGAGAGAGGCAATCAGGCAGACAGACAGACAGACAGAGACAGAGAGATAGAGATAGAGACAGAAACAGAGACAGAGACACAGACAGAGGCAGAGTTACCATGCAGCTCAACTCACTGGTGGCTGACTGACCAGGGACTCAAGCATAGGACTTCTTCTCCTGTCCTTCCAGGTCACCTCTCTCCTTTTCTGCCTCTCAGTGTGATTTTCTGTTTTGGTTTGCTATGGGTATGGTGGCTTGGCTTTGCTTCTCTCCCTGGTGGAAAATGTATGGTTCAACAGGAAAGAACATCTCTTTTCTGAGCATCCCAGCAAGATCCAGTCACTGTGCTCATGAGGCAGCTCGAGTGCTATGTCCACCCTTAACCAAAACACAGTGAACAGGCAGATGCAGAATTAGAAGAGAGTAAGTCTAGGTCATGCCTTCACCCCATGTTGGAAAGAAAGAAAAAGTTATTTTAGAACTATGTGGAGTAGGTTCTCCTATTTTTTTATTAGTATATGATTGTGATACCTACTAATTACATTCATCTTGGGGAATTGGTACACACCCATGTCACATACTAATCATTTTTGCACCCTCCACACACACAACTTTCCTTACTGCCTAGATCCCCTCTCATCTTCATACTAAGCTTTTTCTTACTATCTCTTTTTTACCTTGCTTTTAAAAGTATTTATATTTGAAATCTCTTATACTAAAGAAACAACATGATTTTTAGCGTCTGTACCCAACTTACTTCACTTGGTATTATGATCTTGAGATGCATCTATTTTCCTACGAATGAGTAACTTTATCCTACTTTATGGTTGAGTAGCACTCCATTGTGTTTACTTTAAATCTTTTCATTTATTAATGGACATAGAGGCCACTTGTATGATTTAGCTACTGTGAAATGTGCTGCTATAAACCAGAGTATGTGTGTGCAATTGTAATAGGATGACTTTAACTCTTTCAGGAAAATACCCATGAGAGGTATAGCTGGGTCAAGTTGAATTTATGACCTTAGTGTCTTGAGAAATCTCCATGCTGATTTCCATAGTATTGTAGTTGCACTAGTGTATATTCTCACCAATAGTGGTAGTTTTGGTAAAAGCATTCTTTTAACAGGAGACATAAAAAGAGATACTACACAGACTACGAGTCAACAGATGTCAAATAAGGTGTTCCTTACATTGCATTGTGTCTGCCAGGTGTCCTTTGTTCACTCTTCACTTGTCACAGTCATCCATCACCTGTGGTTTTCTATTAGTCACCAGACTGAGTTGTTGAACTCACAGAGAGTGAAACACTTCCATGACAACTGCATTCTCCTTGACCTTGTACGAATTATTACAGCAACTCTGAAACCAGATAGTACAAAGCTTCTCTTGAAGAGTCATCCTCAAAGTGTTGTCCTAGAATAATACTGCCAGTATGAGCTGAAAGCATTAGAAAGGTACTTCCTTGACTCCCACTCCAGACCTATTAAGTAAAACATCTGAGAGGAATCAGTTGAGAGAATTCTCAAACTTTCTAGGTGAGGTTGACATAGGTCAAAGTTTGAGAAGCACTGCTGTCTAGGCCATTGTTCACTCCAGCGTCTTAGGTACAGCTTTTTCTTAATAATCAGCATGCAAAGGTCTTCTTTGATCATTTGATTCAGCAGTTCTGGAATGGTGTTTGTTCATCCGTATTTTACAACAATAAAATAAAGTCCAAAGCACAAAGTGGAGATAATTTAGAAAAATGAAATGATTAAGGTAAAGCTGCTGGCTAAAT
Source organism: Tympanoctomys barrerae (assembly GCA_002564285.1). Lineage (NCBI taxonomy): Eukaryota > Metazoa > Chordata > Mammalia > Rodentia > Octodontidae > Tympanoctomys > Tympanoctomys barrerae. Next base: position 1,877 of record NDGN011425301.1, read on the forward strand.
TTTAGCATGCATTGGCAGCCCCCATGACCCAACCATGGTCCTTTCCTTGGAAAAGATTAGAAACTGAGTGATCTCAGGATTTGAAAGTAGTTGTTACAAAGAGAGCTGGAGCTAGGCAGGCTAATGGCGTGTGACATGGCAAGACAGAGCCACATTCAGAAACCCAAGGAGAGACAGGCTCCAGGAACTCAGCAACAGGGGAGACATTTGGAGGGCACATGGCAGAGAACAGGAGGAGAGGTTTTTGGTAAAAGCATTAGGTAATCTTTCAAGGGAAGGAGGCAGAGCTCCAAGCACCAATAGCTTCTGCAGACTATAGGCAATGTTCATCCAGACCTTTCTAAGATGATAAGTCTCTTATTTCAGCCCTCCTGACACACATGGAAAACAACTCATTAGCCTCGTCATCTCAGACCATGGAAGACAAAGATATCCTGCAATAAGGATCTTGGCAGCCCTGGCCATCTCAACATGTATTAGAAACACTATGCACAAGCGCTTTATTTCCTGAGGGATAATTACATGGAGAAGAGCGACCAGCTGTTCTCTATTTCCCAGAGGATGCAGACTCCAGTATAACACTGGGAGTACAGGGCAATGTAAGGAAATCCTTTCTGATCACGTTGAGATGTAGATACTAGAATGAATTACTTGGAGGGTGAATGCTGAAGAAGGAATTTCCCCAGAGGAAGTCACCTGCTGGAGCACTGCCCATGGTGCTCTGAGATGATTTACATTCAAGCAAAGGAAATAGACACAGAGTGGGTACTAGTAACTCATTTGCCAAAGCATCAAGGACTTGATACACTGAGGCAAATAGAGACTGTAAGTTTTCAACTTCCTGACTGTTCATATTAGAGCACAAGATCAGCCCACTCTTAATTGAATAATGAGAGGTGCTTCCATTGGTGGATTTTAGTGGGCTTTGCTTTCTTAAACCTCCTTTTAATCATTTCATTGCCTCTCTGAATTTCTTTCAAGGGTAATGACGGAAGGACACTGGAGTCAGTTTTGCTATGGGGTCATAGCTCTGCTACAGGGTCAGTGGCTCCCTTAAAAATGCAGGGGGAACAGTGCTTGATAAAATGCAGGGAGGAGCAATCGTTCTATTTTGTCTCTCCACAGAGCAGTGTGGTGAAGAAAAGTTGGCCTCACCTCGTTCTCTTACAGGTTGAAGCTCTGATCATCAGTGGTCAGAGGGAGATCACACTACTTTCTGTGTAGGGATAGAACCACATGGGCTGGTGAATGCTCAGCCAGGAGAACTGAGCCCAGTCTTGCTGGTGCTGCTGAGTGACAACCCTGGCATGTCTCCCCAGCAGGATCCCAGAACAAGGTCTGAAGGATGAAAAAGAAAGAGAGAAGAAAGAAGAAGGCAGCAGAAGCAGGAATTCAGGAGCTGAGTCCACAGCACAGAACTCACCAGGGTTGCAACTACGTCTCTGTTGCTGTCAGCTATAACCACTGCTGCTGACTCTACTACCTCCAAAGTGATTGAACAATGACTATGACTCATCCACATGGCTGACATTGACAAAAGATCTATAAACTGCAGTACAGGGTTTCAGGATAAGTCCTGAGGGGATTTGAATGACCTTGTCCATACAAAAGTTACCTTTTTGTTGTATAGGTCTTGCTTTATCTTGGTCTTAACCATCCAGCAGAAAAGTATAAAATTGAGGTATAAAAAGTAAAGCCATATTAATGGGCTGAGCTGTAAAAGGCTCAAGTCAACAATTTCTGACACTGCCAGTCTTGCAGATAACCCACTACTATTATGGACTACTGGACTATATTGGATTACTCTGCTGAATTCATACACCTACAATATTTACATGGCAATGGAATACCCATCTCTGACAAAGGTAAACAAAAAAGGGGATATAAATGGACCATTTTGTAGATGTGTATATATATATATATATTATAGCATATATGATATATATATTGATATATATATGATATATATGATATATATATGATAGCATATATGATAGCATAAATATACAGCTACTTTCTCTTAGCTCAGTGAGAAGGTTTTGGACTAATAGTGTTTAGACAAGATATCATGTCTGCATTCTGTACTAGAAACAACTACTACAAAGACAATATGCAATGTATTAATGATTATAACTGTACTACTAACCTGTTTTGAAACTATCTCATTGCTACTTCTTTCTCAATAAAATTATTTTTTTAAAAAAGTGATTGAAGGGGCTGGGGAGATGGCTCAGTGGAAAAAGTGCTTCCCTGGCAAGCGCAAGGACCTGAGCTCAATCCCTGGTTCTGCCAAAAACAAACAAACAAAAAAAGTGATTGAAGACCGAAGTACTCCAGTCCATGTCCTCTGACCATCTCACCAGCAAGAGGTAGAAACTGAACCCGAGCCTACATATGCTAAAATCTGAACAGAAGGGGGGTGGTAAAGTGGTAGAAATAAAAGAAGAAATTATTGTCAAAGACTTCAGAACTTCTTTTAGTAATGAATAAATAGAGATAAAATAAACAGGAAAATAGAAGCAGAAGAAATCTTATGCTTTTATTATACCTTGAATGATAGTGAACGAGGACCAGATCCCAAGGAAGCAAGGCTTTATCCCTACTTATAAAGTGTTTTCCCTTTTTGTGAATTGATGTCCTGCTTTCTTATGTATTCCCTATGTAGACCTATACTATATGTTAGGTTGCCTAAGCTTAGACTTGTTCCCTGAGACCAGATGGAGACCACTCATAGCTTTGGTTCTTCCTCATCTCTGTTCTGGACCTTCTCTCTCGTAGACCAATCCTGAAAGAGAAACCAGCCCTTGAAGCCCTCTGTCTTTGCATGGTCATATGATATTTTAAATCTGCCACAAATTGTGATACATTGTTCTTTTTGTTTTACTTTTTAATCTGCTTTTAGATTTCTTCTTTGGTATATTGATTTGAGTGTGTTATTTAATTTTCAACAGTTGGGAGATTGTACCATTGCCTCCCTATTATTGACTTTTACATTTAATTCCATCATGGCCAGAAAACACTAAGTTTGTTTTATAACCAAAATATGGTCTATCTCAATAAATGCCATGCACACACTCAGAAAGAATGTATATTCTGTTGTTATTGGGTAGAATAGTGCTCAAACATGAGTCAGATCTAAGTGGCTGTCGTGTTCTTCTGCTTCTTTTTTCCTGTTTATTTTATTTCTATTTATTCATTACTAAAAGAAGTTCTGAAGTCTTTGACTATAATTTCTTCTTTTATTTCTACCACTTTACCACACCCCTTCTGTTTTGAAGCTTTGTTGTTAGATATGTCAGCATTTAGGTTATTATGTTTAGTAGGTCATACAATGAACTTTTTTTACCCAGCAACTTTCCTTGCACTGAGGTTTACTTTTTAAAAATTTTTATACAGCAACTTAATCTTTTTTTCTGTCATTGTTTGATGAAGTACATTTTACAACTTTTATACTATCCATATTGTTTTAAAATGGACTCTTTTTAGATAGTTTACAGTTGAACCTTATTTTTATCTGTTATGAAAAGCTTTTGTAAATAGTACACTGTACTTGTACTTTCACACTTACATTGCCTAAACTAGAATGCTTATGTTTTATATAATTATTTTGATAGTATTTGAATTTAAGCCAACAACTTTTTTTCTGTTTGGTGTTACTAGAGATTGAACCCAGGGCTATCACAGTAAATGCCACCCAGTCCTTTTCTATTTTTTTTTAAATTTTGTAACAGGGTCTTGCTAAGTCAATATACTGCTCAGGCTGGGCTCAAAATTGTGACAACCCTGCCTTAGCCTCCCAAGGAGCTGGGATTTTAAGAGTGTACTGCCATGCCAATCCACTAGTTTGCTTCATTTTTTTCATTTCTCTCTTTCTCCTTTTATGCTTTCTTCTGAATTACTTGAATTTCTGAGTATTTCATTTAAGTTTTTCTATTTAGTTTATATTTAATCATGTAGTTTTTTAGTCATGTACTACAAATTATAAACTCTAATATGCAAGTGTAATTTTTCCAGTCTACTTAAAAGTGATAATATACTGCTTCACATGAAACATGGAAATCTTCCCACCATATAATTTTTCTTACTCTTCTCCATCTTTTGTCATAGTCATTATATACCTATATATTTTCAAACTCTTTCAGTAAGTGCCATAACATTTTCTTTCAGTGGAATAAATGTATCAAAGAACATAAGAATAATTATAATATCTGTTTATAAGTTTACCATATCTTTTATTCTTTCTTTATTATTATCATGCTTCTCCCTGATATTTTCTTTCTATTAGAAACACTCATTTTAGTATTTTTATAACAGTTCCCTTATTGATATATCCTCATAGTTTTCTTCTATCTGATAATGCATGATGTATTATTTCTAAGGGGTTTTGCTAGAAAAACTATTTTTTAAAAAATTATTTTTGTTTATTTATTTGGTACAGGGCCTCACTATGCAGCTCAGAGTCATAGAGATCCTCCTCTTTCAGCCTCCCCAGTGCTGGGATTACAGGCCACCATACCTCGTTTCAGGGCCTACACAGCACTCCCAGGGTTCCAGGGCTGCCATAACCTGCAGTACCGGAGATCGATCCCAGGTCTTTGTGCTTGCCAGCCAGGTTCTTGGACTTCTGTGATATCTCCCCACCCCAAGAAAAACTATTCTTAATGAACAGTTTGTTTATTAAACCCTTCATCTGTATTGCTGCCTTTTACCTCCAGTAGTCTTCATGATTTCCACTGTGAAACATACTGTCATTCTAAGCATTACAAATAGTTCACTGCTTTTCTATGAATGTTTTCAATTATTATTTCCATTTCTTTATTTCACAGCTGTTAGAATATAATGTGTCTAGTTGTAGATTTCTTTGACATTCTTTTTGAGATTTTTCTCTATGCTAACCTGTAAGTTTTATGTCTTTTGCCCAACTTAGGAAAATTTCAGTCATTTTTTTTTCTCAAGATTGTTTTCTGTGAATCATGCTTTGTCCTCTCCATTTGGAACTTGGATGACACTTGCCTTTTACTTTTTCTAAAGGCTGTGTAATTTTGCCCATTTTTAAAATCTATTTTTTTTCCTATACTGTTCAACTATTATGATTTCTCTCTTCAAACTCATTGACTATCCTGTAATTCTCATTCTGATGCTAATTCTATCCACTGAATTATCTAGGTTACCTTTTTAGCTCCCAACTCTGTTGGGATCTTCTTTATATTTTCTAATTCTTTGCTAAGAGATGTTTTTAAATCTTTCTATTTATTTCAAGAATGCTCAACAGAATTTCTTAAAGCATGGTCCAAAACATTTTTTCTAAATTATCTTTTTCACTTGGCTTGAGTTGAAATTTACCTAGCTTCACTTGCTGAGCCATTTTGGACTGCATCTCAGGCAATTTGAATACTATTTTATAAGATTGTGCATCTTATTTAAATTTTATAGCAACAATTGATCTTTTTTTACGGTAAGAAATTGACCTAGTTAGTTTCACTCTACAATTCTTGACCCACCAATGTCCAGTCATGATTCTAGTTCCATTACTTTTTCCATGACTGTGCAGTGTTTCTTGTCTGTTCCTTGTATGCAACCCCAGTGGTCAGCCCAAGGTTTGAGTGGTGATCTGTCCTTCAATGACTTTCTCAAAGCCAATGGCAGGCTACTTAAGATTACAGATGTCCATGAACAGCTCTCAAGTCAACCTAGAAATTCTTAAATTGCACTATGGGATGGATCTCCTCATTGACCCCTTTTCTTCAATCTATTTGATGTTTTTATGGCCCCATCTTCTCCTTTCTTCCTTCTGTCTTGAGTCAGAAAGCCAGCTTCATGTTCTCTGTTCTGTTTGAGAATTTCTATGACAACCTGCAGTAGTGGGACCCAGAAACAGGATGAAAATGAAACAGCAATAAAAATTACCCTACACTTTTTGACCTACAGCTTTTCTGGACAGTGACTCCTCCATCTTAGTGTGATTCCATTTCAACCACTGCTGCCATTGTATTCGTTCCTACTGTGCCATCATGGTACTCTCAGGGGCCTGAGTAGGAAGCAACTGGAAAAGGTTGTAACTCCTCTTTCTCTACATAGTATTTGGAAGTCTCATTCTGCCTCTCAGACCTGTAAGTGAGAAATCCTTGGAATTTCTTCCTTCTCTACTGCTGTGAACTTCTGGGTTCTACTTACTTTGGAGTCCAAGAGAGGGAGGAAAAATAAGAAAGTCCTTTATCAATGTCATGTTAAGCTGTTATTGAGAGACATGTCATCAAGCTGTTGTCTCTTTTCTAGTCTTTCAGCTATTTTTTACTTTTCAAAACACTCAGATAGCAGCTTCATGTTTCTGTCCAGAGTTTAGAGCTGGATTCCATAGCAGTGTCAAAGGGCAGTGTGACTGCTGCATCTAGCTTGGAACCAGGACCTTAGAGACAGGAGAACACATCTTGGAGTTGAACTTTGTTGAATGAAGAAATATCTCAAATTATTTCATCTGACTTATAAAATATGTTTTACTTTATTTTCCAGCATGACTGTCATTGTCATCATACAAATAATTTTGCTTTGAGTGTTTTATCCCCACAGTACATCTTGATGCACTCTTTTTCAGTCTCTTCTGAAAATATTTTGTTTCTTTTACCTCAGAACAAAACTATTATACTGTATGCTGGACCTGGTCTTTGATAAATTTCATTAGCAGATAGTACAGCTTTTCTTCCACTAACCATTACTAACATTGATCATTAGCATAAATCCATTTACATTGCCTTGAGATATAAAAATTTTGTAGAAGGTGAAATTCAACTAGATGATCCTACTTGTACATCTTATTTGAAGAGATGCTATATCTTGAAATAAAGTGACAACAGCTATTTACCTTGGACCAGTTTGAATAAAAGTAGAGAGCAAGGTGGAGGTTCTAATTTTCTGTAGAAGCCAATAATTAGATATGGTCAATATGAGCCCCCACTTTCTGAGGTTGGGACTCATGTTGTGTATTCTGGCTTGAATGTCTCCTCCAAGACTCACATTGAAGTTTAACCCCCACTGAGACACATTAAAAGGAAGAAACTTACACTCAATATGGTATCTGGAGATGGGACTTTGGGGAGGTCATTAAAGTGAAACATGACCACGAAGAGGGAAAGCCTCTAGTGACATTGTGGCCTTGCGGGGAAAGGAGGAGAGGCCTGACTCATGATATCCCATATCATCATGTGATGGCCTGTGCCACTCAGGCCTCTGCAAAGTCTTTACCACAAGGAAATCTCAGTGGATACAGTGTCTCACCCGTGCACTCCTGACTTCAGAACAAACTTCACTCTGCAAAAATTACTCTTCTATATTCCATTATAGCAACAGAAAATGGAATAAAATAGTGCACATTATAAAGAACTGCTAAAGACTCATGAAAGAGGCCAAGAATAACTTATGCTTTGTCTTCTGTTATCATAAAATGGAGGCACAGAACCTCCATCAGATTAATACTCAAAAGAGATCCCTAAATTATTAGGTAAAATAATAACTAATCCATAAATGTCAGAATCTCTTTTGCCACACAGAACAAATGCCCCATTGTATAACCCACAGTTTGAGCTATTTCTCATGCTCCAGTAAACTAGATGCCAGGATTATTCTCTTGTTTACTTGGCACAAAATAAAATTTTGACTATATTTATAAACATGGCCTTTGTTTTTTAATGCCAAATTTATTTGAATACTTTGACTTTTATTATTCTATTTATATTACGGTAAGATGGACAATCCTGTATATTCAAATTTTGTCTCAGAAATTACTGTATGTGTTTATAAAAATTAATTTAGAATTAATCAACACAATATCATAAGCCTCTTACTCATGATAGCTCTGGGGGCAAAGTAAATACACATACAGAAACACACAGAGATGACAACATGGACTTCACAGAGCAAAGGACACATGAAGAAGGTGGGAAAATGATCCCTCAATGACGTCAACATGGGAATGTTACCTTACATCACAAAAGAGACTTGGCACATACATGAAGATAAGCATCTTGCAGTGTGGGTATCATCCTGGAGGGCCCAATGCAACCACAGTCTTCTTAGAAAGGAGGGTGAGGCAGGAGAGGTGAGGGTTCCTGATGGAAGAGGCAGAGCTGGCAGTGATGTAGCCACAAGCCAAGGAATGCGGACAGCCCAACAAAGATTCGAAGAACAAAAAGGTTGGAAGACAGGTCCCAGAGAATGTAGCCCTTCATTTGAGTCCTGCAACACCTCTATGAGATGTTTGACCTCCAGAACTGTAAAAGAATCAATTTTCACATCAGAAAAATGTTCCTGGTTCAGTGGGAATCTACCTGAGGAAGCAGGGGAAGGAAAAGTGAAGCTAGATTGTTTTGTGAAAGTTCAAGGTCAGTTAGACCTTCGGTTTCACTTTGGAATTTTTTCCTATTTCTATAAAATAGGAAAAAACTTCCTTCTGTCTTTTCTTCTCATATTGCTTGATTTCTCCTTCAAAGGTCAAAGGTAAAATATTTCCATCCTGTAGAATCATCTAGCTCACTCAGGAGATTTCAGGCTTTCTTGAAGAATCAAAGGGAAAGACTGCTCATGAAACCTTATTTGGCTCATTATAAAAAGCACATTTGTCTCAGAGTGACTCAATTAAAATGATTTTCTTTTTAAAATTCAAGCTGGTTCTTTTTGGTCTTCCTTCTTAATATTTTAAAATCAAGACTGATTTCCAGAGAACCACAAAATCAGCAGGGATACATCAGCTTGTCAGTTCTCCAATTTTTTTTTATTTAAATGATGAATGGAAGTGAAATTACAGATAAACCTCCCTGAGTGCAGGGAATGCCATCCACCTATTAGAAGCCTCTGGGAATGCAGCTAACAGGAAGTTCTATAAATCAGACTCCTTTCCTGAGAAGGAGCAGCTGCCAAGGAAGTCATCAGAGAGGATGGCAGTAAAGTCCCCCCAAGGTCTCCTAACTTAGAGTGAGCATCACAGTTAAGGAGAGACCAACAAGCATTTGCAGCCACATGGAAGCACAGGATGCACTTCAAGGACATAAGTGATTGGCTAACCAGAACCTCCAGAGAGGAGGGGGAAGGAGCCCTTCTTTCTGCTGGTTTCTGGGTGATGCTAAAAAGAAAAACAAGGGATTAGTGGAACTTGTGTTTACTTTTATTTTTTCAAACACAGTGAAGAAATATCAAAACCAAAGCACAAGAAATTGTAAATTAACTTCCCTGGGTTTCTCTTCGAACCAATACAAAAGTACAGTAAATGCCATATTTATTGTTTATTTTGGTTCAAATTTTTCAAGAAGGTGCTTATTGCCTGGAAGAATTAGAAGTCATGTTTGGCTATAAATCAATATGTAAAGAGGAGCAAAGAGAGAAAAATCATCAGCTCTGTGCAAACATAGTGCATGCCAGGAGAAGAAAAATTCTCCATGATACCAGACAAACTTGCTGCCAGGAACAGGAGAAAAATTTAGAGAATTTCTCATTTTTAATTTTAAATGATTGAAGCGGACATTTTTATCATTGAAGCAAGTTACAAAGATTATAAATAGGGCTCAGAGGAGTCTGTATAAAGAATATAAATATATATAAGCTAGTGGAAGGATTATAAACAACACAGGTAGAGAATGATATATGAGTTTTGTAAAAATCATATTGGAAAAAGAGCTGATATACATGAGAGACTTAAAAGCTGCATAGCAAAGGTAAGGAGAGTAAAATAAAAAAATAAAAGCTAATTTTTCCTGGTAGCTGCCTTTCCCACATTTGGCCATGGTGCTGGAGCACCCTGAAGTGTTACTGTCCTGCTAAATGATTCAATTTCTCATTCTATAGTGAAAGCAACAAGAGCGACTAACTTCATCCAACTACAGGCAGCTTTCTCTGGACAACATCTTGAGCAGCAGGCTCTTGGCAGTGGTGAAGCACTGGATATTACAGATTAATGTCCTTGGCCTGCTCTTGATCAAGGGTGAGCAAGAGTTTAACCACAGATCATATATGTAATTTGATGACAATAAATTTATTGAGAGAGTCAAATTGAGTTGTAATTCCACTTGCAATGCAGGGTTGAATTGGTCATAGATTGGCTACAAATATGGAAGCTTGAAAAAGTTTAATGGAAACATTTTGAGGGAAATTGTCCATGCAGAACGCTGAACAAAACCTATTGTACTGTACTATTCTCTTGTAAATTGTGGGCTATAATTCTTTATATCTGTACAATTATTTCTAAACCTGTTGAGAAATTTACATAAATCTTAATGTTATAAAAATACATAATCTGTGTATATACATATATGTGTATGCGTATAAGTACATGTTTCTCTACAGCTAATTATTGAATACTTACCAGCTCATCACTATTGGAGGCCAACACCTGTCTCTTGAAAATCAAATAGAATTGGCCGAAAAAACTGTGGGCATCATGATGTATGCGTGCTAATCCCAGCATTCCAGAAACTGAAGCAGGAGGATCATTGAGAGTTCAGGACCATTCTGGGCTATTTAGTGGGTTCAAAGCCAGCCTGAATGACATACCAAGACTCTATCATAAATGAATGAATGAGTTAATGAATGAATGAATGAATGAATTGAAAAACTTAAGTGTACAAGAAATGAATACAAAAGCATTTATGGTTATATTTTCTTGATAAAATTAAAAACACAGTTGAGTTTGCTAATTGAAGACAAGCTATTAAAGGAGAAAATCATTAAACTTATACATATATACCTTAAATATTATTTTAAATGGAAGAAAATATTTATAACAATGAGCCAGCTTTACTGGTATAAATCTAAAACTTTAGATGGGATTATAGTGTACCACTGTGCCCATCATTCCCTTTTGTCTTTCTTGCATAAATCACACCCAGTAATCCAAGATGTCACAGGTATCCATGACTTGCTGGGCATAAATTGGTCAAGGGAACTTGTAGGTAGCGATGAAGCTAAGATTAGATGCCAGGAAATGTGGACCCAGAGCTTGGACTATTAAGTGCACTGTACTGCCTCATGAAATGTCAATGATGGAGAGCAGTTTGTCAGCCAATAGTATTCACTGTAGAAGGCACCAGTGAATGTGTCTGATTAAGGCACAGGAGGGCATCAGTAATGGGAAAATCTGTGACATGAGTTACTATAGCTTTATCTGAGAAAAGCAATAACTAAATTATTTATTTATTTATTTATTTTGTATTTTAGGAAAGGATCTACAGGGTGTTTAGGGTCTCATTACTAGATCAGACTCATAGTGATTCACCTATTCATAGCCTACCAAGTTTTGGGAGTACAAGCTCGTGCCACCATGCCCAGTCTCAATTGCCATCTCAGCTTGCCCGGGGAGCAGGGCCAGCACGGAAGGCCTGGGGATCAAACCCCTGGCCCCTGCACCTGCTTGCAGGTGCTTTAATCTACTGAGATATTTGGCCATCCCCATCAATAACTAATTTAATTGAGGTCATTGTAATGACCTCACTTCACAGTCGTGAGGTACTATTTCTCACCCACTAAGATAGCTTTTAAAAAAATCAGAAAATAAAAAGTATTGGCTAGGAGGTGGTAAAATTTGAATGCTCAGGTACTGTTTGCAAAAATGCTACATAGAGTAGTTAGCATGGAAGAGAGTCTGACAGTTACTCAGGTAGTTAAGTGGAGGGTATCATATGAGCTAAGAATTCTACTCAGAGACATCCACTCAACAGAAATGAAAATTTATG
>NDGN011425304.1:0-14417 GCA_002564285.1 Tympanoctomys barrerae
ATCAGAGATAAAGAGAAGCATCAAATAATAATAGGGGAAATCTGCATACTGGCGGCACCTATAATCTCAGCATTTGGGATGCTGAAGTAGAAGGATTGCTGGGAGTTCAATGCTAGCCTGGGTTACACAAGTGAGACCCTGTCTCAAAAGAAAAGAAAAGAACTTAAATAATAATAGAGGAGTCCAGTAAATGTACCAACTCCCCGTGGTACATATAATCACCATCATGTTTGAGACAGAGTCTAGCCTTGTAGATCAGGTTGACCTCAGATTTACTATGTAGTCCAGGCTGGTCTTAAATTCATGGTGATCTCTTGCCTGAACCTCATGAGTGCTGGGATTATTGATATGCATCGCTTTGCCTGCACAGGTACTCATTATGCACTACAAACACATACAAATAATTTTAAAAAATAGAAGTCCATTATTCAATTACACATATCAATCATTTACATGTACACCACTAATGTAGAGTGCCAAATTTGGTGAGGCAAGAACTAGTAGAACTCCAAAGGGAGACAGATAAATCCTACAATAGTTGAAGACTTCAGTGACTCTGTTTCAATAATTGCTAAGTCAAGAGGCAGAAAATTAGTACAGATATAGTTGACCTGAATGCCACCATCAATCAACTTGATCTAACTAGAATTTATAGAATACTTCATCCAACAACAGCAGAACACATATCTTATCAAGTTTACATAATAAAACATTCAAGACAGAACACATTTTGGGCCATAGACCACACCTAAAAAGGTAGACATGATGGTGCATGCCTATCATCTTAGCACTCAAGAGAATAATGTTGTTTATCTGGGCTATAGCAAGACCCTGTGTCACAACACAACAAAACAAAACAATAAAGTAAAGCAAAATTACACCTGGAAAAATAATAAGAGCACATCAATCATACAAAGTATGTTCTCAAGTCACAACAGAATTAAACTGGAAACCAATAATCGAAATCTGGAAAATCCCAAGATATTTACACATAAAACATAACAACACTGCATAACACATGGCTCAAAGAAAAAACTAAAAGAGAAATTTAAACATATTTTGAATTAAAAGAAAATTGAGTATCAGAACAGTTGTGTTGGTCTCCCTGGCCATACAGCAGGTGGTACAGTGGGTCCAGATACACATTACAAACACAGTGGTTATGCATTGTATCTCAGGGCCCCAGGCCCAGCACTTCTTATAGCAAGCATTAAGCAAGCTTCATCTCATTGCTAAAAATTGTCAGTTGTATTAATGATCCTAAGCAAAGACCCCAGCAAACTAGGCCTAGGGATTCTGACATACTTAGCAAGATACAATGAACACAAAACACTCAGGGAAATTGCCTCCCAACATTTATTATTATATGATTTATTATTTTCATTTTTTTTTTTTTGAGACAGGGTCGTACTATGTAGCCCAGGCTGGCCTTAAATCCATGGCAATCCTCCTGCCTCAGCTTCTATAGTGCTGGGATTACAGGTATGTACCACTGCACCTGGCTATTCAAGTACTTAATTTTTAAATATAAATTATATTGTATATCTTTAAGATATACAGCTTTATGCTATATATATATATATATATATATATATATATATATATAGACAGTAATTAACATGTCCATGATCTCACATAGTCATCCATCCCAACATTTTTATGATGTTGTATTGTATTACCTCTACCACTGAGCTGTGTCCCAAGCTCTTTAAGATTTTGTTTATTTGGTTCGGTTTGGTTTCTTGAAACAGGGTCTCACTAGGCAGTTCAGACTGGCCTTGAACTCATTGTGTGGCTCACACTGGCTTCAAACTTGCACAGTGCTCGTGACCAAGCCTCCCTGGTGCTGGGATTACAGGCGTGCGCCACCATGCCTGGCTTTTTTTTTTTTTTTTTTTTCTCTTCGACAGGATCTCACTAAGTTGCCCAGACGGCCCTTGAACTTCTAATCCTCAAGCTTCAGTCTTCCAAACTAGGATTATAGTCAATTTCACTACACCTGGCTACTTATATTTCTTTTTAGAGATCATTCTGGTACCTCTGTTTTTTGTTGAGTATGTACTTTAACTCTGCCTAAGAAAACCTTCCATTGCCTCCAGTTGATGTATCTTTTCTGTGAAAAGAGTTAAGAACTTACTCTGTGGACTGAGATCACCACCTCTTCAGGGGAACTCCTCAGGCCCATCTGATGGCATCCTTTGGGCCAGCCAGGAGATGAACTGAGGCACTGGCTTTGTGTGGGGCTTGCATCAGATTAGGCAGGGGCTGCACCAGTCACCTGCACCTCAGCCCTATTATTTTAGCACAAAATAAACATGTAGGGCCAGGGATGTTACTGAGTAGTAGAGCTTAGCATATAGTTCATTCCCCAACATCATAAAACAAAAACAAAACAAAATAAAATTACTATGAAAAAAATCTAATGAGACAACAGTAACAGAAGCATCCATGAGCAGAGAGCTGTCTTGCGGCTCTTGCAAGTAAGTACATACCTTTCCATCTCAAAATATGCCCAGGCAATTGCCATAAGCCAAAAACTCATCTGCCATTTGTGGCTGCTCCTATAAAATCTAGTTGCCAGCTACTTGGGTTTGTGTAAATGACAAAGGGTTTAGAACTCTTGAGAAAATCAACACTCAAAACTTTACTAAACTCAGACCTGCACTGGAGGCCTTAAAGAAGGCAAATGGGACCCCAAGTAATGCCTTCTTGTGGGTAGTTTGCTAAACCATTAATTTTACAGAAAACTACAGTGTTTACTTAAAGATAAGGAAATCAGGGGTGGGCACCTGAATTCCTACATCCCTAGCACATCTCCAGAAGGTGACCACCCGTATGTAGCTGCAGTCATAAAGCTTGACTCCAGAGACCTTTAATGTTAATTGCATTAGTGAGTGACTTGCCTGTTCATGCTTGTGAAAACCATTTATTTGAGGTATAAAGACGGAAAAAACACTATTGTAAGTTGAGGGTTTTTTTTGACTCAGCTGGCTACAGAAATAAACTTGATTCTCAAGAAAAAATGTTTTGGTGGTTACCCTGCAAATATATAACATATATATTTAATCAAATTTTATCTTCAAATGATATTACATATACCACATTTTTCTTTTTTTTAGAGTATAACAAGCTGTACTACTGAGCTACATCCTCAGCCCTTATACCATTTCTTATGTCACATGAGGATTCTTTAACAGCATATTCTAAATCTCCATCCTATTATTTTTATATTGTTGTCATACATTTTACTTTTACAGTATATGTATTCTATAAACCCACAGTGCATTTTTACTCTTTTACTTTGGATGACTGACTTTTAAGGTGAAAAATAAATGAGAATGTCTTATATTTACCTTCATTCTGTTTCTTTATTTAGATTCAGATTTTTCTGATATTATACTCCTGCCCATAGACCTTCTTTTACCATTCTAAGATTCTTCTTCTATTCATTTATGTTGTCTACACTTTCTACAAGAACTTTTTACATAATAGTTAAAATCACTTTAAATTCTCGTGTCAGATAACTACAGTGTCTGGACTTTGATCTAGCTGATTGTTTTATCTCTCAACAAAAGGATTCCTTTTTGTTTTTATTTTATTTGTTAATTTAGGGCAGGGTCTAGAGTCTACAAGGTGTCACTTGTAGTGAGCCTCCTGTTTACAGCCTCCCAAGTGCTGGGATTACAAGTGCGTGCCACTATCCCCAGTCTCAACTGCCATCTCAGCAGGCCTGGGGATCGAACTTCTGGCCCTGCATCTGCCTAAGCAGGCGTTTTAATCTACTGAGCTGTTTGGCCAGCCCTTTCTTTTCATTTTTAAAAATATGTGTGTTATGACTTTGTTCTTCAATTATAAGTGTTTAGTTGGATTTCTAATAATGGTAATATTTTCAACTGGTTTCTAGACATGGTATATAGAACAATAAGGGCTGAGTACAGTGTTATTTATATACTCATCTCTCTTCCTCTGTTAGGTCATCAGTGTGTGCTGCTGACTCAATCTTTTTAGGTGCTGAATTAGGTTTAAGTGCTGTTGTTGCTATCATTTGATTGCCAGTAGTTCTCTCAGATTCCATACTGGGAAGCAGAGAGAGAAGGGAGTAGTGGATAGGGAGACAACACTCCCAGGTCATGCCCAGAGTGACCCAACTTTTCCTGACCACAGGTCAGTTCTAATGCCCCCAACTCCAATCATTTTCCAAATATACAAGGCTTTGTGGGCCGTTACAGATTGAAACTATAGCAATGGACCCCTAGCAATTTAATATAAATTGTAGCTGAACTCCTCTTACCGTCCTGCATGGACAGTTTGTATTTGTTCTGCTTCTCAAGTGAGCCAGCACCTACATCCCCTCTTAGTGGAGGCTCCTGTCCTTCTTTGGGATTCAGATTAGTTAGTTGCTCTGCAATCTCAGCTCTCTTGATGGGTTTGACAAAAGTTATGGTTTTGTATATTACCCAACAACTTTTAAAAACTACCATTAGTACCTGGGCATGGTGGCATTCACCTGTAACTCCAGCACTTGAGAGGCTGAGGCAGGAGGATGGCTGTGAATTCAAGGCCAGCTTGGGCTACATAGAGTGGGCTCAAGCCCAGCCTGAACGATATAGTGAGACCTTGTCTCAAAAAACAAAACAAGTTGTAATTAGTGTGCTAGTGATGCTTTCCCCAGTTTTCTGCATTCTAGTTGGAAGAAAGAAGTATTAGACCGATCATTTACTCTTTCGCTGCTCTTTTCAGCTTCTTTGGCCATCTCATCCCAGACTGCTCTCGGTCTTTCTCTTGGGAAATATCCTTACTGTTTAGTCCTCTAAATTATTTTCAGCTTGGAACACCCCCCCCCACACACACACACACAACATACCAAATCATTCTTTTTGATACACTGGCTTGCTAAGTAATTCATTCACGCTGGCCTAGAACTCATTATATATGCAGCCTGGACACAAGCTCATGGCAGTCCTTCTGCCTCAGCCTCCTGAGTGCTAGAATTATAGGCATGCACCACCTCACCCAGGGTCTGCCAACCATTCTTGTGGCTAATATCAGGCAAGGAGAAGGCACAGAGGTTCAAAATAATTGATGAAGACCTGTCCACAGTGATGAATCTGAAAATGGGGGAAGTGACTTTAGGAGCTGAGATCTATCTACTCTACTCCTGACCTGGCCTCATTCTTCTGTGCTACAAAGAGTTGACCAAAGCTGGGCATGGTGACCCACACCTGTAATTCCAGCACTGAGAGGCGGAGACAGGAAGATGGAAATTTTGAACTCACCATGGGCAATTTAGTGACTTAGCAAAACCCTATCTCAAAATTAAAAAGTAAATAAATAAAAAGACAGAGATGTAGCTCAGTGTGAAGGCCCTGGATTCAATTCCCAGTAAAGAAAGAAAAAAAGTAGGGGGATCCAAATACCTACTACTATACTAATAAGAAACACAGTAGTCAAAATTGCTAAAATATTCCCTGGAAGATTAAAATTACAACAGAGTAAAAAGGGAGAACAGTCTGGGAGCAGGGGTCATAAGCAGTCTCTGGAGGTGGGCTGCCAGGGTTCAAATCCCAGTTCTGCCACCAACTGGCTGCAGGATCTTGCACAAGTTCCCTTACTTCTATCTCAGTTTCTGATCTGTAAAGTGGAAATAATAGCACTTACCTCATAGGCGTATTTAGAAAAGCAAAAGTTAATATATGCCAAGCACTTACAATAGTAACTGGCACATATTAAGCTCAGCAGAAGTGTTTAATAATTAGGGCTTCTTTCCCATAATTACAGAAATTTGTAGCAGAGAGCAGCTCCTTCCCTTTCCCAGAACCCATCACAATCAAAACAGGCCATTGCTGAGCATCCTCTAAGTGCTCAAGTTCTGTACCAAGCATCCGTATGGATTATCTCGTGACAAGGAGAGATGAACAATTCTTAGTTTCTAGGCAAGGAAATCAGAAGCAAAGAAGTGTTTACCCAAGTCCCTCAGACTACAAGTCTGTTTATAGCCCGCGATGGTCCTGTGCCTGCTGCAATCTAGGGTGCAGACTTCGAAACTTGAGGGGAGGCTGCTTGCTGTATTTATCTTAACAGTTTGTGAGATCTCACTAATAGAAGAATAAATGCCTTAGGTGTTTGTAGAGCGCTGTTTGCTCACAGGAAAACCGGGACATGACAAGAATTTTCCATTTGTATTGAGACCTTTGCACTCAAGCCCTTTCCCCTCTTTTCTGTGAGTTGAATTTGTGAAACTCCACTCATCCAGTATCAGCTCCTGGATTTTGAGCAAGGGGTGGCCCATCAGACTTGAGGAAGGCCAGCTAGCTACACTGTGGGGAGTGGAGTGTAGTAGTACCACAAGGAGTGCACGAAAACCAGATGGAAGCGACTACAGTGGAAACACAAGAAAGGATGGTGGAAACAAGGAGGGAATGATGGATTAGTGAGATACTACGTACGGAAAGAAGCTTTACAGGAAACGGAGGTGTCTTTTAATGTGGGTGGTGAGGGAAAAGGAGGTGCCAAGGATGACGCCTAGTTCCTGGCTAGCTCGAGGATGTTTGTTGAGTGAATTACTAAGTGACTTCAACTCAGAGGTATCTCTGACCCATAACTTCCCCTCGTTACCCTCACAAGCGGCCGGCCGGTCCCATGCTTCTGGAGCTCAGACTACAGGGAGTGGGTGGAAAGGGAAGGGGAAGAGTGTGTGTGGATGCTAGACCAGGAGCTACAGATTAGACACTCGCAGTGCTGGTCTGAGCCCGAGGTGCTGCAAGGAGGACAAACATGTGCCCTCGGCCCGTAGTTTTCGCCTCGCTCTGCTCTCAGTGGGTCGGACGTCCAGCACCCCTTAGGATCATGGAAGTGTTGGCTCCGCGACGGCGTTGAGAGGCGCAGTGTAGCGGCTCACCCTCCAGCCCTGACCCTTCTGTCCCGGGCTCACTCCGTGCACGCCAGTTATGTCTAGCCCCGGAGGCAGAAATCTAGGGGCAAGGTGAGTCCCAGTGTTAGGGGGCCGGCCACCGCAATGCACCTGCCTTTCCCGGTTAGTGCCGCTCCCCGCCCTCCCATTCCCAGCTGCGCCTTCTCCAGAAATACGCGTTTAGCTCCCAGAGCGCGGCCTTGGTAAGGAGGCCGCCAGTCAGGTAGCGGCTGCGTGCGCGCAGTCGCTGCGTGGGTGCTGCCCAGGAGCCCGAGAGCAGCAAGTGTGCGTGGGCAGAGAGCCGGCGCGTGTGCCAGTCGCGAATCCGCGCTAGGCGGGGGCGCAGCAAGTGCATCCCGGCGGGCGTAGAGCCGCGCGCGCGCCGTTGGCTGCGCGGCGGTGTGCGGAGGAGCGCGGCCAGTGGCTGGGAGGAAGGATGCGTGCTGGGAACTTTTTGCTTGCCCGGCAAGTAGGAACAGTCGCGCTGGAACCGGCTGCCTCCGGCCGCCGGGCGAGAGTGGAGCGACAGTGCCCGCCGCCGCCCCTCCCCCACTTCCGCCTCCCGCCTCTTCCTCGTTCCCCGCTCCCAGAGCTGTGCGTCCCGGGGGAGACCCAGAGGCGCAGCCCCACCCTGGCCGGCGCGGCTCGCTCCCACGCCCCCACCGCCGCCTCGCCCGGGCGGACAGACTGAGTCAGCCGGGGCACTGGGCACTGCAGGTAGGGGCTCCAGCGACTGTGGGCGCAGGTGCCGCGGGATACTGGAGCACGAGTGGAACAGCAGGGCGGAGCGGGTGGCGTCCTCCTCCGACCCCTCCCTTCCCCCCAGCCGACGCGGCGTGTCCCTTTTTAGGGCATTCTTTTCTCTTGCTTACTCCATTGCGGGTGGGGCTGGGACAGAGAGGGAGTTCTGCATTTCTCCGGCTTCTGCCCAGGCCCCTGGCAGCTTCCAGCCCCCAAATCTCTTCACTCTTTCCCGGGCATCTCCAGTCGCGTAAACAGCTCCCTTGCTCCAGCTCTCGGCTCCGCGGCCCCCGGTGGGCAGCCCCTTCAAGCGCGTGAGACCAGTGGGTTCATGGGAGGGGAAAAGGAGGTGGCGTCCCGGAGCCCCTGGTACCCGTCAGCTCCCCCATCGCTCTTTCCTCCCCCTCGCCCCCGCTGCTAGGGCAGACGGCCCCAGGAGCCCTGTATATTTTTAGTGTTGTGACCTGGGCAGCAGCTCTAAGAGCCTTTCCCAGGAATCGGCGCCAGCGCCTCCCTCCTCCGCTGCCAGCCGCTGGCCACACTAGCTACCCATACTTCCTTGGCCCCCTCGGGTTTAAGTCCCTTTGAGCTGCCCCAGCGCCTTGTGAAGCTGGTCGGGGTCCCTGGTATACGCTGAGTCCAGATGTGCTGGTTCACGGAAGGATAAGGATCTGGTCCTCACGCTAGAAACTCCTGCTCCCAGTGATGGGCTCATGCAGAACGCCAGGAATGAGAATGAGCGAATGGGAGTGAATGCACTGGGCCTGGGCTGGCCAGAGCTCCAGTGTTCTAGAAAACTCTCAGCGCTGGGGGTGGGAGGTTGGGGGGGGAGAAGGCCTGGTCTGAATTGGACCGAGGACCCTCCCTTCCAAGCACTGCTTACTGACTAGTAAAGATGTGTGAGAGAAGGGCAGAAAATAAAGAGATATTGGAGTTCAGAGAAAAGATCGTTGTTCCCCAGATAGGTCGTTTTCAGTGCCTTGTGTTTCAGACACGAAGAAGGATTATACCATTTCAGATGGGAACACTGAGGTCAGAAAGAGGATTTCCTTGGAGGCAGAGCCACATCTAGAAGTAAGGTCTGTGGCTTCAAAGCAAGAGTTTGGAGATGGAGCTGATAGCCTGTGCTTGTAGAGAGAGGGGTGGGGGAGGGATACTTGCTTTAGCCTTTGGGTTTTGAAGGATGGGGAGAACCCAGAGTTAACACTCCTAGAGGAAGAGGGTCATCCACTCCTCTGGCTTTGTCTGAACCCTTTCTCTGACCTGCTGAGGAATGTTGTGTCCAGTAAGTGCATAAAGTATCACTCCCGAATTTTGGGCTGGATCAGCCCCTCCAAGCCTCTCAGAAAGGCGTGGTACTGAGAGCTGACCACTGGTTGCCTTCCCTGAATACAGAGGATCTTTGCTGTGCCTGGAGCTGGCATCCCCTTTGTGGAGTTGGAGCAAGCCCCGCCTCTGCATAAGACTTGGTTTGTGGAATGGGCTTTGTTGCAGAGAAGGGGAAAGAGGTAGCTAAGGGCAGAAGCCTCCAGCCTGGAACCAGAGGCACTGCTGTGGGGATGCTGGCTGCAGTGGGGTTCTCTAATCCCAGGCCCTCACTGTCTTCTCACTCAATCTCACAGCTGTACTTATCTTGCTCCTCTCCCCTCCAGGGGTTGATATGGACCCAAATCCTCGGGCAGCCTTGGAGCGCCAGCAGCTCCGCCTGCGGGAGCGGCAGAAATTCTTTGAGGATATTTTACAGCCAGAGACAGAGTTTGTCTTTCCTCTGTCGCATCTGCATCTTGAGTCTCACAGACGTAAGTTCCAGTTCCTAGCCGTGAGGAATAGGGTTGGGGTTAGGGTAGGCAAGGCTGCCTGTGTATGCTGCATCTTGGGGGTCACCCCTTTTGCTTTACCTTGGTCTTCCTCATTTACCTTCTCAATCCTCAGCCCCCATAGGTAGTATCTCATCCATGGAAGTGAATGTGGACACGCTGGAGCAAGTGGAACTTATTGACCTTGGGGATCAGGATGGAGCAGATGTGTTCTTGCCTTGTGAAGATCCTCCAGCAACCCCCCAGACAGTTGGTATGGCCTTTTGCTTTGGGGGCTTGGGCACTGGGCAGCCAGTCAGGTTTCTAGACTCTGAAATGAGGCTGCAAGACTGGGCTGGGGGAAAAATGCAATGGAAGATTGAAAGG
This sequence comes from Tympanoctomys barrerae, assembly GCA_002564285.1. Classification (NCBI taxonomy): domain Eukaryota; kingdom Metazoa; phylum Chordata; class Mammalia; order Rodentia; family Octodontidae; genus Tympanoctomys; species Tympanoctomys barrerae. The sequence continues at coordinate 9,835 of NDGN011425304.1, forward strand.
GGTGTTTCCACCAGAAAAACTGCTGCCTGCTCTGATTTTTTAGAAGTTGAGCCTGAAGGGGAAGTGGGTTATAGATCCCTGGGTCTTCTAGCAAAGATCAGCCTCTTTCACCTTTGTAATTTCACATTTGTGAAATTAATGTAATTATTATAATTAAAATAATGTGCAATATAATTTTGTATTAGGCAACTTAAGCAGTTTTGGTCTTTAATAACTTTAAAGACTTTCATAATTACGGAGTGCTTTTTGTAGGTTCTTAATACTGCCCTACTCTAAATTCTGGGTGTGGTGGAGATACCTATAATCCCAGGACTTGGAAGGCTGAGGCAGGAAGATTGCTGCCTAGGCTATGTAGTGAGTTTAAGGTGAGCCTGTATTACAAAGCAAGGGGGGGAATATATATATATATATATATATATATATATATATATATATGTTAAGTACTTTAAATATATTATTTCAATATTCACAACATCCTAGTAAAGGCAGGTAGTATAACATCAACTTTATAAATACAAAAATTGTTCAGAAAGATTCAACCACAATGCCCAGGAAGTGGCAAATGTGGAATTCAAGCCATATCTGTCTGGCTCCAAAGCCCATATGTTTAATTTGTTAGATATTCTGTTATTTAAAACAGCTATTTATTAAGAATCTACTATATCAGACATTTTTATAAGCAGCTACATGTTTTATCCTTAAAACCTTTTAGGAATATAGGTAAGCTTTTTTTTTTTTCTTCAGACGAAGATCAGAGTCCCAGAAAGGGAAAATTACTTGCCCAGAGATACTTAACAGTAGCTTGAATTAACTGACCTGATTCTAGATTCCAACTGTGGTGTAGCGATGTGAAAGGTACTGGAGCCAGGAGAAGGCCTAGTCCTGGCTCTTTGCTGGACTGGTAAAGTGATTTGGAACAAATACTTGCCCCTGTCTGGGCTTTAGTTTGTCTGGCCAGATTAATTGCTAGGAGTCCCTGAAGCCCTTGTAGACCTGACTGGCTCTTCTCTTTGGTCAGGGGTGGTGGATGACCATCCAGAGGAGCAGAGCTTGCCAGTGCTCACGCCAGACAGGACAACATCCCGGACTTCCTCCTCGTCCTCTGACTCCTCTACCCACCTGCACAGTCCAAATCCGAGTGATGGTGGAGCAGACACTCCCTTGGCACAGTCTGATGAGGAGGAGGATGGGGGTGAAGAAGCACAGCCCAGAACCTGCAGCTAGCAGAGGGCCCCTCCTGCAGACTGACTGAGCTGGCTGTTCTCCACATGAAACCCTAGACCCAGCCAGAGCCCTTTGGGAGGATCCAGACACTTTACTTACAGTGGGCATCAAAGGGAGGGAAGGATGGTGAGGTGGTGGACGTCTCTGAGAATTAACCTTCTCCTGCTTTACTGATAACCTTGTCCTGCTGCAACCTTTCCACCAGTTTTTGGCTTGCTCCTGAGGTAGGACTTGCAAGCGCGGAGATGGAAGATGAGGTAGGACAGGATGCCACTGCTTTTCTTAGCACACCTCCCTCCCCCACTCTATCCTGTAGTCTTCCAGTAGCCTCCTAAACCAGAGTCTCTAAGTGGAAGTGAACTCATTAGCACTCCAGTGAGGTGGCACTCCAACTATTTTTCCTCCTTACATCCTTCTTTGGGAAGGACATGGTATAAATAATAAACAAGTAACATACCAACCATTCTACTCATTTTTCATATCACAGTGATACCGAACCCACTGTGTCTTTAGCTCTCTATCCAGCACCATATCCGTATCACTCATTTATTAACTTTTTTCAAGAAATATTTGTTGGACACCTGTGCTGGGCCTTTATAATTTAGATGATGCTAAGCAGGACACACTGTATTCCGGTCTTCCTGAGGTATAGTGTCTATGGAAGAGACTATCAGTATCACAACTCAGTGTTGTAAGTAACATGAAGAGGCACTATTCTGGTACCAGAAAACAGGGTATCTTAATCTAGTGGGTAGGGTAATTAGGTAGCTGATTTCTAAGTAGAAATTTCAAGGATGACTAGAAATAACTCAGGTGAGACAAAGGGTGAGGGGGGACATGATTAAGGCAGAAGGAGCATTTTGTAAAGACTTTAAATGAAGATACTATACCTCTGAGGAACTGAACACGTTTGGCAAAATGATTGGATTTAAAAACATGAAGAGAGGTAAGACTGACAAAGGTCAGGTTGTGAAATGTTTTGAAGCCTGTATTATATTTCAATTTGACTGCTAGTAAAAGATCATGACATAAGATATAAATGTATTTCCTCATATAAAAGAAATCCAAAATACTTGCTGTGAAGTTCTGTAGTTACTAAGGGTTGGTCTTTTTTGGGGGCTCTTTTTTTTTTCTTTTCTTTTCCCCAGTAGTAGAAATTGAAATGCATAGCTACCCAGCCCTTTTAATTTTCTTTTTAGTTTGAGCCGGGGTTTCATTTTGCTCAGGCTGGCCTCCAACTTACAATCATGCCCATCCACCAAGTAACTGGAGTTCCAGGGATATGCCACCATGCTCAGCTTTTTTGGCTCTCTTTGCTGAGATATCCAAGGCCTATGACTTGCATTCTTATTGAGGGGTCATCAGCATGGCTGCCACAGCCCAAGCCATTAGGACTTTGAAATGGGTAAAAAGCAGAATGGGGGATGGGCAGAGAGCACAGCTTGCTATCTAGTCTCACTTTAAGAACCATTTTTGGGAGTTCCAAGAAGTAGCATCTGCTTTCATCTTATTGGCTAGAACTTAGCAGCATAGGAAATGTTTCATTTGTAGACGCTTTATAGGCTTAGGATGTAGAAGAAAGGAAATTCTGTTCTTTGGAAAGATAGCAAGCCTTTCAAGTCACTGATTTACCAGTGTATCTGATTTCTGTACTAGGAGATGGTAGAGAAGCACTGTGAATGGGATAGTGGGATAGTCCATTAATAGGTACTGTTACCTGACAGAATCAGATTTGTTACTAACGAACAAGAGTACAGTGCTCACTGAATAGGTTATTAGCAGTTTACATGTCAGAGGCCATATTTTATTTTAATTTTTGGTACCAGGGACTGAACTCAGGTGCTTATGCTGCTGGGCTATTTCTCCAGCCCTAGAGTTCAAATTTTATTTAGTAAAGGAATTACAAGTAGCTAGATTTCCTTTTTTTTTTTTTTTGAGACTAGGTCTTGCTATGCAGTTCAGCATGGCCTTAAACTCACAGCGATCCTCCTGCCTCAGCTTCCCAAGTGCTGGGATTACAGGGGTATGCCACCACACTCCACTTGGATTTGCTTATTTAAAAGCTAATGTTGGGGGCTGGGGAGCTGGCTTGGCCGTCTAAGCACCTGCCTGGCAAGCACAAGGATCTCAGTTCAATACCTGGTACCACATGCTGTGCTGGCCTCAGAACCCCAGGTGTGCCTTGCCAATCACCAAAACTGGGCATAGTGGCGCATGCCTGGTAATCCCAGCTCTGGGGAGGCTGAGACAGGAGGATCACTACAAGTCCAAGCTATGTAGCAATACCCTGTACCAAATAATTAAATTAAAAAAAAATAAAAGCCAATGTTGGGTACAGTGTAGAGAGTATACTGGAGAACAAGCTCAAGACAGACAGATAGCAGCAATCTATATAAGAGGTAATGGTGGCCCAGAAGACTGATGGTTAACTTTTGAGTTGAAGCACTACAGGGCACTACATGAAAGTGACATCATTCATTCAATAAAGGTTAAATTTTGGGATTTAGCATGAGTAAGACATTGTGGATGTAACTCTTCCCCCCCACCCAAAAAAAGAACTTGCTGTCACAAAGGTTTAGTGTTGGGGGTGTGTGTGTAGAATCTCAACTATGACTAGGGCAAGGAAGTGGTCAGCCTATTGAGAGAGCTCACCAGGTGTTTCCTTGGAGGAACTGGCTTTTGCATAAAGATCTGAATGATGATGAGGAATAAACTGGAGGAAGACTGGCTGGAACCCAGAATGGACCGCTGGAAGCCAGATGACTGTAGCCATCTAGATGAGAGAACAGACTAGTGTGGAGGTAGGGAGATGGAGAAAAGTAGAAGAGAAATTTAGAAGGCAAATTCCAAAAGATTTAATGGGTGTGAGAGAAGGTGTCAAGGATGCTGCCATGGTTTCCACCTTCAGTGGCAGGATGGTTCAGAGAGCCCTTGACCTAGACTCAGGGAGTTGGGAAGAGGGCCGTGTTTGGGAATATGGTGACACTTTTGGTTTTAGGCTTACTGATTAGGTACCTGGATGCAGAGGTGTGGGATGTGGGCGAGAAGACTGGGCTGGAAACACATAGATGAGTTGCCAAGGTAGAGGTGCTAAGTGAGGCTATGTGTGAATGAACTTGCCCAGGGAATGTTGCAGAGGGTATAGGATTCAAGCTTAAGAAACAGACTCATTTTTTTCATGCACATACGCACAATTTCATTCCCCTCCCTTCATATCTCAGATAGTACCCATGGGATTAGTGACAATAGCCTAAATTTTAAGCTCTGTGCTACTCAAGAGTTGCAGGTCTTCCCATAGCCCCATCTTGCTTCCAACCCTGCAGGAGGCTGTTGTGACTTTCTAAATGCTCTTCCTAAAG
>NDGN011425322.1:0-15357 GCA_002564285.1 Tympanoctomys barrerae
TGTCTGACATGAGGATGAGTCACGGCCATTGCTTGACCAACTTGCTCTCTGTGAAAGCTTGAGGAAATGTTTTTTCTCTTCATGTGACTCTCCTCACCAAGCCTTTTATTTTTGAGACAAGATCTCACTAAGTTCCCTAGGCTGGCCTGCTGCCTCAGCTTCTCTGGAAGCTTGGATTACAGATGTATACTGCTGCTCTGGGTTTCCATAGGTTCTATGTGTAGTGTTTTCTCTGTTAGCATAAAAATGAAGAATGTTCTCCTGTGTTTTGGTTGTTTTTGTGTTGCTATAATAAAATATTTGAGATACACAGTCTATATAGGTAAGGTTTATTAGGCCCAGTTTTGGACCAATAAACCATGGTTGCTTGGCCCTTTTGCGTTTAGACCTGTGGGCAAAGCAGCACCTCTTGGCAGGAGTCCATGTGGAGCAAAGTCACTACTACATGACATCCAAGAAGCAAAGAAAAGTAGGAAGAGACTGGCATTCCAGTCTCCTTTAAGGGCCTGCCCTACTAATCCAAAATCTGCTACGGTCTGCCTCTTTTTTTCTTTTATTTTTTAGGCCTTACCTCATAAAGGTTTCTACCATTTTCCAATAGTTCCAAGCTGGGCATTAAACTTCTAAAATTTTTATGGTACTGGGTATTGAACCCAGGACCTCATGCATACTAGCAAAGTACTTTATCGCTAAGCTACATCCGTAACCTGTTCATTTCCTTTTAGATAGAAATTTCAGTGAAAACAGAAACTACCAGCTGGTAACTCACTATCAAATGATGGCATTTTGAAACTTTCTAACACATAGCCATCAGAAAGGAATTCAAGAAAACCCCACATCAGCTTAGGCTGCAGCCCTGGTTCTCCCCACTTTGGTTACTGTCCAGAAAGGCTCAGAGGGAGGAAAAGAGAGGTTGTTCTCTGGGGCTGGCAAGGGCTCACTCAAGAGCAATTATAGGTCAGCTTTGTCACATGAATGTCCATAATAGGTGTATGTTTTTGATGACAGTTCTGTAAGCTATAAAATAAAGGTAAGTTTTCTTTCTTTCTTTTTTTTTTGGCAGAACCAGGGACTGAATTCAGACCCTTGTGCTTGCCAGGGAAGTGCTTATTCCACTGAGCCATCTCCCTGGCCCCCTAAGTTTTCATATGCAAGAAGACTAGATGATTGAAAGCCAAAAGCACAGGAATTGTTTCAAAGTAGATACACTTTCTGCCTTGATTTTATAGAGGAGAAAGAGAAATGTTTTGTATCCTAGTAAATCCTGCTGTGAGTCATATTGTCCCTCACTACACGACTAAAAAAAACAAGGCAAACTCAGGTGGATCTCTGTGAGTTCAAAGCCAACCTGGGCTAGATAGTGAGCTTGAGGCCATCTTGAACTACACAACGAGATCCTTAAAAATCAAACCAAAAAAGCCAGGTAAACAAACACAGCACAGGCCATAGGAACACCAACATTGTCATATGAGCTACACCTCCATCAAGAAATATAAATTGAGAAGGAGGGAGGTTGTGACTAACGCTAGAATTCCCACCTCAGTGATCGTCTTTGGTGTTTAGGGACTGACTTGACTCATGTCCCTGTGGAGATGACCTTCCTCATAAGGAAGGAGGCTCATTGGGTGGGATCCATGCTCTCTGGCCCACATTCTCCACAGTTTTTAATTATAAAAGAAACCAGTTCCTCCATAGTTAACAGAAGTAGCAGCTCCGGGGAGGCCTGTAGTAGTTGAGAGTGATTTGGGGGCTTGGAGAGGGGTACTTCTGAGAAGGAATGCTGCTCTGAGCAGGCTTATCTTCATGTGGCTTCTGTGTTAGTAATGGTCAACTTTTCTTGTAGCAAGCCTGTACCCTTGGTGGCCCGTACCCTTTCCTAGTCCACCCCAAGAGCATGATCTTCTAGCACATCTTTCAGTCCAGCTGTGACACGCTGAGCTATAGGATTTTGATCTGTCTGCAGCTCTAAAATGTGTCCAGAACAACCAGTGCAGAAGTGCAGCCAGTAGGATAGAAAGACACTGTGAGCTTGAACATGTCACTGTGCCTACCCCCAGGCCACTCAGAGCTGCCAAGGGTGTCTCATCCTGAGGCTCCTCCTTGTAGAGGCTCCACCTATCCTTTCTACCTGCTGTGCACTGCGATTCTTGTCACCATCACCTTGTCTGTTGTCCCCATGTCCTCAAAGGTGATTGCTGAAGCCTTGGCCCAAAGCGGGATGTATGTAAGAGCCCAGTTCCCACCTATCTCCACTGCCATCCGCCATCCTTTGGTTGGACAGCCCATGCCACAGGTATTTATGGACCTGAGAGCCTTTGTTAAGCACATCTGTTATATTCAGTGACTTCCTTCACAGTGACTTTCAGCGTGCTATACCAGATACCACTTTTTAATCTGTTTAAATAAGGCCAAGCTGAGTTGATGTTTCTTGAGAAGTGAATAAATGCCTGCTTCCCCACCCACCTTGCCAGTTTAAAATAGTCATCATGCTGTCATTTTCATGGTGAAGTAAAACAAGCCAAGCACATTGCTTTGCTTTCTAGAGATACATGGCTGTTTACATTTAAATTAATTAAAATTAAATAAAACTAAGAGTTTAGTTCCTTGTTTGTACCAGTTACATTTTGAACTCAGTAGCCCCTAAGCAAATTACTGGCCCCCAACTGGACAACACAGATCACCAAAGGTTATTATTGTGGATGAAAGCTGCATGGGCCCAGGACAGCTCCCCAGAGTTTACTAAGCAGTATGTAGAATTTACTATGCACATACCTTCTTCGGTAAATGTGTAGTCTGTGTATATTACTTGTTTTGTTTTTTGTTTATTTGTTTGTTTTTGAGACAGGGTCTTGATTTGTAGTTCAGGCTGGCCTTCAGCTTACTATGTAGCCTAGGCTGGCTTCCACCTCATGGCAGCAGTCCTGCTTCAGCCTCAACCAGCACTGATACTACAGGTGTGCACCACAGCTGGCTACACTACATTTTTTAGGGAAGTGAACTCCTGGTTTTCAATTATGAGAAGTACAGAACTATCTCACAGCATATTCACTTAACCAACTGTTGCTACATGGGTTCTGTTGCTGTAAGATTCTGGTGTAAAACATTCCTAAATATCTCCCATCATATGGACTTTCATTTTAGTAGGTCTGTTGTGAAAACCTTACATCTGCCAAAAGACCTTCAAAATTCCCCTCTGTCTCAGGGAATCCTTGTAGCAGTCCCTGCCCTTCCCCGGAAGCCCACGAGCAGCTATAATTCTTGTCCCCACTTCAACAGTCACATCACTGGCTTGTTTCTTGTTTGGTTTGTATTTGGTTTGCATCAGGTGGCCTTGTGGGGGCAAATGACTTTAGCCATAGCATATAGGACTGATTTTTATAAAAACGAAAAAGTCTCCAACATTTTGAGGGTGTGATACAGGTCCAGCTTCCATATGGATTCTTTGTTTGCAGAATCTTGTTGGTTCTCCCACCTGGACCTCCTGATGCAAGCATTTTGCCCCTCTTGCAAATTGAGAAGGGCCTCAGGCAGCTGGCCTGCTGAGTATCCAGGTGTGAGATGAAATTCTCACACTTTGGCTTCTCTGGAAACCAAAGAAGCTTTGAGGAGCTTTCTGGAAATCCCTCAACCCTGCTCTTGCTAAAGTCCTTGCTTTTGCTCTGTCTGGACAGGGCCTCCCATACTCTCAGGGCCACCTCCACAGCCCCTCAGCTGCACACCTGCTTCACCACATTCTGTTCGGGCCTGTGTTTTCTATGTTCCAGGGTGCCTGTACCATACCCCTAGCTGCTGGTGTTTCCACCTGAACTTTTCATTGGACAAATCTCTCCCCTCCCCAGCCTTCCCCACCGCTCCACATCAAGTCCATGCCCTAGAGGTGTCAACTAAGTCTTACTGTCTGTAGTACTTCCTAACCTGAAAAGGCAAGGCAAGAGAGGTGGAAGGAGGAAAGATAGGGGAGAAAATAAAATAAAGCCAAAATATAGTTACTGCATGGCGAATTGGGTTCATCTTCATTGCATTTTGCGGCTGGAATAGCAGAGCCATCCCCAAACTAACTCTACACAGGTTATTCACAACCCCTACCTATCCACTCACTCACAGACACACACCATTCATGCTTTTGGGTAGGGAAGGGACCATACCCCTGAAGCTTCAAGGTAGTGCATTGAGAACAAATGCAGCAGCATGTAGGAAATACTACTGCCCCTGCAGAAAGCCAGGCAGAAGATTTCTAGCATTGGGAAACTCTAGAAATCCTCTGGTTTTCTTAAAGCAGGTTCATTCATCCATGCCTACTGAGAGGAAGGAGACTCTGAAAATACTTAGAGGAGAGAGAAAAAGTTGATGGAGAGAACCCTGGCGGCCTCCCTGCTGCCTGCACAGTACTCTACAGTCCCATGGGATCTCACCCCTGCCCATGGGAGCCTCCCTTCCCTAGCTCCATCCCAGGCCCTGCTTTGGTGGGCCTCCCTCACGCAGCCTGTGCATACCTGGCTGTGAGTGACCTCTGACTAGAGGAGCCCTGTCCATGTCCAGGACTTGAAGTCACCCTGGACTGTGCACATCTGGAACATTGATCTAGCTCCACAAATGATGCAGCTGCTTTTGTGACACTGACTTTCTAATTCAAACCCTTCCCAGAAAAGAGAACTTATCCCAGCAAGGTCCTGACTCAGCATGTACTGCAGCTGCTGTGTTCCTCCAGTACCTGCTGTCCTTCTTAAGCAGGACACAATTTAGCATTCACTCTTACCTGTTTTTTTTGGTGTATTTTTTCTTTCATTATGATAACAAATTGGGCCCAAGACTATCATGCAGAAACTCAAGTATTCTTTGGCCTTACCCCACATGCTTCAGGGCCTTTGCACTGAGCTACATCTTCAGCCCCCTTTTTTGAGACAGAGTCTTGTTAAGTTGCCCCAGCTGGGCTCAAATTTGCTATCCTCCTGCCTCAGAGGGTTGAGATGGTAGACATGTGCCACCACACCCGGCTTCTTGACACTCCTGTGTATTTGTTGTCTGAAGGGTACATCTTTGCAATGTGGTAGGGTTACTTTACAAGCCCCAACAACTATGACCAAGTAGGATCCTGCCAGGCATGTAGTGGACACAGTGCCCAGTATCAGGGTGCATTGGGGTGATGGGGTTTCTAGTCTACTACTCCTTGGTAGATATAAACAGATGTCACCATAATGGCACCATGTTCCTCTGAGCTTTGGAAAATGACTCCCAGGGGCCTGCTCAGTACTGTCTGGAAATGAAAGGCAATTCTGGGATGCTGGACAGTGAGGATAGTTCAGAGGGCTAGAGCTCTTAGTACCAGCCTGTCCTGATGTTTGTTTGTGGGACAAAGCTCCTTGGACCAACATTACTGTTTGGCTGCCGCACTAGGCCATATTCTGTCCATCTGCATTCTGGCCAGGCTGCTCTGTGTAGCCCCATAGCCTTCCTATGGTTGTGTGTCCAGTCCCCTTTCCAAGAAAATACTGCCATCATTCCTCAGGCACTGGATTTTACTGTACCTGTTCTCCCTGGGTGAAACACTAGCTGTGTGACCTTGAGCACCTCCCTTTAGTGCCCATGTTCCTACCTGTGATGAGCAGGTGTACACAACACTGGGAGGGCACTCAGAAGCCCTTCCCTGGAAGATTCATCATTCTCCTCTGTCTTTGCTAGCAGCTGTGACATAGCCACACCCATTCCACTAGCAGAATGAGAATACATGGAAGGCTTTTGCTCTTTCCCTCCCTGCAAGGAGCTCATTTCTGACAAGATGCACTGCTGCCTCCTACCTGGAGTTTGTCCCTATTCCACTGGCCACCTGTCTAGGACAGTTCTGTCTGAGAGGGTTCTTTGAGTCTGCTCCTATACCGAGCATGTAAGGTGATATAGCCCTCAGTGCTGACATCTGAAGTGCTCTCCAAGATCCTTGTTTTCTGCCTTGGAAAGTGAAAAGGTGCCCCTGGTTTGTCTTAGTCCCTGCTGGATGCCTGATCACTGCCTCCATCCCCTGGAGTCTGCAAGCTACCCTACCTGAGAGAGCTGAATTGCTGAGAGGGACTCATGTGTCTGGGGTCTCTGTGGGGATAGGAGCGGAGGTGCTGATGAGATTCAGGGGACAGGTGGTTGCCTGGGAGGGTCTGGAGGAGCCTCATGTATGAACAGACTGGTGTGCCATCCTAGAGGAAGCTTCCGGGCTGCATCTTCATACCTTCATTAGGTATGAAGAAAAGCATGACACCGGGGTCTAGGCTATGTTTCTGTGATGGGCAGAGGCCCTTGTGTTCCCAAGAACATGACCCTGGGCTGGGCCTAGGTGTTCTGTCTCCTCTGGAAGTTTATGCAGCTAGCTGCCCTCCATACCTCCTGGAACCCTGCCCAGTCCTCCTCAAGAACAGAGGATGTCAGCAGTGTGTGCCTGTACCCTGTGGTCTGGTTGCTGAGGTGGAAACATGAGCTGTGAGATGGCCTTCCTGCTGCAGTATCCCCTGCCCAGCTGTCACTCCCTGCTGCTGCCTTGCTGTCCCCTAGAGGAGCACCAGTTTTTAGGCCATGGACAAGGGCTTGCTGGTTTCTAAAAGGGACAACTGTTTGATCAGAAACTGGGTGAATATGGAAAGTGGCAGCCGCTAAAGGCTCAAGATAGGAAAAGTGGTGGGCACTGAGGGGCAGGTCTGGGAGGGAACCACTGCAGAGCCAGTCTTGCCCTCTGGACTGGGGTGGGGTAAGCTGGACTTGGGATCCAAGGTTTTTGCTTTCTGGTTTTTGGCACCATCTGTAGTTCTCCATATGGAACTTTTGTGCCTGGAATTTTGTTAGCACGTGGATTGATTCTGGAACATGAGTGTGAGACACAATAGTCATCCTGGACCCCCAGGACTCAGTGGTAAGTCAGACCTGCAGGAAAAGCCTGCTGTGTTTGTTCAGCTTAGCACATTGCAGGCATAGCTACACTAGTCCTGGTCTGACCTTGTGACATCAGTGAAGAGCTCCATTTGACTCCAAGCAAGGATGTCAGAGTTCTGGGAACAGTCCATTTGCTCTGTTACTGTCCCACTGGACCAGCAGCTTTGATCTGGGATCTCTGACCCAGCCATGTGGAAATCATCACGATGTGGTAGCACCCTGTGCCTCAGTCCCCCTGCTCCCCTAGTGCACACAATGTCCTGGGCAGCACTGTCTGGCACAGTCAGTACGAGCAGATAAACCAGCGTGCAGGAGGCAGATTCCATTGCATTCCTCAAGCTTGGTCCAGGCCCATAGGTCCTAAAAGGGCCAAGCAGCTATGGTGGTAGGTCTCTGGATCCAGCCTTGCTGGCCTATAGGGTGGATAGAAATCATTGGTGGGTAGGATCCAGACTTGTTCCCAACTTGAGGAGCTGAGAACCCAGAGTGTTTCTCACTCCCAGGACCATAGCAGAAGAGTAGAAAGAGGGAGGTGTGGAGCCGTGACTGACTTGGGTACCACTGTGCATATGGTCCTACAGAGGCATGTGGGAATGTGTGGCTGTGAGTTGCAATTCTAGTGTCCAGAGTGCTATGGAAGAGGTTCCAGGTGGGCCTGCAGCACGGTACAAATACTCTGTGTATCCGGGGTGGGGCTATTGCCTGGATGCATATTTGGAAAGAGAAGGGAGTGGGTAAGGCTGTGAGGGAGGACAGGCCTGTGGATATGGTGGCAGGTGGAATATAGGCACATGGGAATGTGACTGTTAGTTGGCTGATCCTCTCCACTTCCAGGTCAGCCAGAGTGGCCTGACTATGCTGTCTTCACCATCACCTGGCCAGCAGGTGCAGACTCCGCAGTCTATGCCCCCTCCCCCGCAGCCATCCCCACAGCCCGGCTCGCAGCCCAATTCCAATGTCAGGTAAGCCTGGCCAGGGACAACCCTCTAGTGTGGTCCTCAGACCCTTGCTCAGACCTGCTTCCTCTCATTTGGCTACAGCTCCGGTCCTGCCCCATCCCCCAGCAGCTTCCTGCCTAGCCCTTCACCTCAGCCTTCCCAGAGCCCAGTGACAGCACGTACCCCACAGAACTTCAGTGTCCCCTCTCCTGGACCATTAAATACCCCCGGTAAGTGGGACCTGGGACTGGAGTGCAGTGAGGCACCAGAAGTCACCTTTGTGAGGCCTGAACTCATAAACGCACATGCGCTCTTGGGCTCTTCAGAGCTTGAATGCCCTACCTGAGGGTTTGCAGAGATGATCCTGCCTTATCTACTATGTCCCACAGGGAACCCCAGCTCTGTCATGAGCCCGGCAGGCTCCAGCCAGGCCGAGGAGCAGCAGTACCTGGACAAGCTGAAGCAGCTGTCCAAGTACATCGAGCCCCTGCGCCGCATGATCAACAAGATTGACAAGAATGAAGGTATGGCAAGGGCCTGGGTGAGGCAGGGGCCCTGTAGATCCTTGGGCCTGAGTCTTAGTGTCCCCTCTCTGTCCCAGACAGAAAAAAGGACCTGAGTAAGATGAAGAGTCTTCTGGACATTCTGACTGATCCCTCAAAGCGGTGAGCTTTGCCCCAAGCCAGACAGTGTTACACTGTAGCTCATGAACCTTCCCAGGACTATAGAGATTTAGCAGAGGACCCTGTTGGAGGTCCCAAAGGCTCCATGTAGGTGTATGCTGGGGCCTGGATCACTGACGTGACTTTCTCCGTTGCACAGCCTTTGCCTGCTCCAGATTGCTGCTGTGATCTTCATGCTTCCACCTTGGGCTATCAGAGTGTGTGTTTGCTATGGGCTTTTCATCAGCCATGACAGGGCTTAGTCCGACCTTCATCTCTGCATACCTTGCCGTTAACCTTGGCCAGGAGACTATCTTGGTCACCGCTTTTGCAGCAGGGATGTGTGTGCTCCTCAGGACAGTGAAACAAAGTGGTACTCAGGAAAAGCATATGGAAGGCAGTGGCCTGCCAGCCACAGGCTGCCCAGAGCACAGAGATGTGCAGCTCTGCAGAACTGTGCACAGGAGCGGGTCTTTCTGTTGTCTCTCCCACCTTGCTGCTTCAGCTCACATTCTACTCCTCCCCTTCCGGAAAGTTGTTGTCCTGCTTGTCTGGGTTAGATATAGGCATGGCTGAATGGGGCCTGTTTGAGTGGACAGCACTCCAGGCCCTCAGGTTACCCTTCATTATGGTTGTGGGGCCAAGGGTCAAGGGCTGGCCCAGGTGAGACCAAAGCCTTCTCACCCTGGCCTGGGCGCATCTGACCAGCTGGGCTTCCTATGGAGGTTTCCAATGGCTGCGGCCCAGGAGGCCAGGCAGGCAGTGGTTGGGATCTACAGCTGAGTTGCCAGCTTGCCTAGCTCCCAGCATAGAGAAACATCACAGAACCTCCTTCTCTCAGATGTCCCCTGAAAACCCTGCAGAAGTGTGAGATCGCCCTGGAGAAGCTCAAGAATGACATGGCAGTGGTGAGTGGAAGTGTAGGCACTTCTCGGGAGGCCTGGACCCACCACATTACACCCTAAAACTTGGCTGAAAGGAGCCTTTATGCTCAGGGCAAGCAGGGTCTGGGCCTAAGGCTCTGCCCAGGTTTCTTTCAGCCTTGTGATTTGGGGAGTGGCAATTTGGGACAAGTCACCCTCTGTCCCTGGTCCCTGTGGGTACTTCTGGCAGCCTGGTACCAAGCCCTGCCCTTCAAAGGATACCTGGGTAGAAGTAAGGCTGCAGGGGTTAGAGCTGTGTCCAGACTCAGTCAAGGTGGAGGCTGTGCTGTGATCCACTTGTCCTGTCTCCAGCCCACACCCCCACCACCAGTGCTGTCCACCAAGCAGCAGGACCTATGCCAGCCGCTCCTGGATGCTGTGCTGGCCAACATCCGCTCGCCTGTCTTCAATCATTCCCTGTACCGCACATTTGTGCCAGCCATGACAGCCATCCACGGTCCTCCCATCACGTATGTACGGCCAGTGGGTCTCAAGGTGGGTGGCAGGCCAGAAGATACATGTACTAGTTTGGTCACCACAGCCTCCTCCTCCAGGGCCTCAATGGTGTGTACCCGGAAGCGCCGGTTTGAGGAGGATGAGCGGCAGAGCATCCCCAATGTGCTGCAAGGGGAGGTGGCCAGATTAGATCCCAAATTTCTGGTGAACTTAGACCCTTCTCACTGCAGTAATAATGGCACCGTCCACCTGATATGCAAGTTGGGTGAGTGGCCAAGTAGGGTGGAGGGGAGGGGACTAAGGCTCTGCTGTCCATGCCTGAGGACATGAGGTACTTGGGCTGGCAAGGCAGTGCTTCCCTCCTCAGAGCTGCCCTACCCTCACACAGCCCTCCCCACTGACTGTCCTCACATGGGCATGCTCCCACACCTCAGCCCCCACCTCAACTCCAGGAGGTTGCTGGCTTTATGTGTGGACTCCGCCAGGCTTTGCAGCAGGCCTTAGTGGAGCTTTTCAGGGCGGGAAGAGCCCTGTTCCAGAGCAGGGCTGCAGGGCAAGCGGGTTGACATGTATACTAGGCCAGTGCTTGGGGCAGACCATAGATGCAGCCTCACGTTTCACAGATGACAAGGACCTCCCAAGTGTGCCACCCCTGGAGCTCAGCGTGCCTGCTGACTACCCTGCCCAGAGCCCCCTGTGGATTGACCGGCAGTGGCAGTACGGTAGGTGAGCTGAGAGGTGAGGTTTGGGACTAGGGCAGCTGGGATCTGCACTAGGGCTCTCCACTGTCTCCTCCCTCCCCAGCTCCACCCGGAGCAAGGTGCTTAGTAGTCACCTAGAGACAGAGAGCGCATGCCCCTCACTGTGCCCTTCACCCGTCCTGCAACTGCAGGGGGCGTGGTGAGCAAGCCCACATCTCAGGTATGCCCAGCTGCTCCCAGTAGGCAGGCACTGTGCAGTTCTGCAAGGCCGACCCAGGACCACTAGCAGAAGCCCGGTGTCATGCAGCTCTAGTTCACGATGAGGCTCTAGAACACCAGTCCAAGTTCCAGTCTTTCATACAGGGTGTGACTCTTGAGAGAGGAACCCTGTTGTGTAGTGAGTGCAGACTGATGCAGGTGCTGTTCTTTACCACAGAGGTGTGTGGTGGGCCAGGCTCAGATGTGGGTTCTGCCTCAGTGAGGGTCTGCTTCTCACAGCTCACTGCTCTGTTGCAGATGCCAATCCCTTTCTGCAGTCCGTGCACCGGTGCATGACCTCAAGACTGCTACAGCTCCCCGACAAGCACTCGGTCACAGCCCTGCTCAACACCTGGGCACAGAGCATCCACCAGGCCTGCCTCTCAGCCGCCTAGCCAGGAATAAATAGCAAGGACAAATAATAGCCTCGTTGTGTGGATCCACACCTCATATTGGACCTTCCTAGGTGTTGGGTTCCTTAGAGAGCCCGGGGTTAAATTAGCTTTCCTGCTTTTCTCTTCTGCCTTGGGGTCTCCCCACACTTGTACAGTACTGGGCCAGCTGGCTGTGGAGCTGACTATACGTGGAAGGCCCAGAGAGTGGTCTTCCTAGAGAAGATTCTCTATACAACACCTTCCAGGGAATCAGACCTGTGGGCCATGTTTCCTATGGCTCCCTGTCCAGGCTCCAGGCTCCCTGTCCACTCTCAGTAGCATGAGGGAGAACTCAGGGTCTCATCCAAGCATCTTGTGAATTAGTATACATTCTGCTCGTTTTCCATAGGATGTGGAAGAGGACATAGGAAATCCTGACAACATGACAACAGAGCTCTGATCCCAGTGTTGGGTTCAGGCCATGCTGTTTGCGGCATGTGAAACATAGCCCAGAGATGCTCTGGGACTTGGGTCCCAGGCTCCATTTCAGAGGGAAGGCCAGCCTTCAGGCAGCAAGGCATCCCCTGGCGTGGCACAGGTTGGCGTCAGGCTACGTGCTATGAGGGAGCAGGGGTGAGAATGTCAGAGGAGCCTATCCCTGGTACACCTGAGTCACACTTTGCCGAAGTGCGAGGTTCCCACTGTGAGAAATGAAGACTGGCCAGCTGGGTACTGACCTTGGGAGCTGGCATCCTTGGAATTCTGTTCAGTGCATCACCCCTAGAGTGTAGACTCCCTGTGGGATACAGCTACGCAGCACCTCTGTGCTGCCTGCCACCCTGGGCAGCAGCCAGCAGTCCTCTGGTGACAAGGAACTTCCTTTTTTATATGTGCACTACCCTGTCATATGTAGTTCATATAATAAATTTATTATTCCTGTGTTTGTCAGGAGTGCCTCCCTTATATGCGTCTTGGGCCCATTGTCCTAGCAGGGCTGCTGCTGGTGTGGAGATGCTGTCCACTGGCACCAGACCTTAGCTTCTCTCTGTATAGCTTTCCATCAGCCTGTGGCATGCCCAGCTTCATGGCCAACTTCTCTTGAAATAATGCTCAGGAAATGGGGCAGTAGGGCCAGGAACACCATGTGCTGGGCACACACTGACTGCCTGGAAGAGATGCACGCAACTCTTGGGCCAGGGCACCCCGGAAAGAACCATTCTCCTTGGCTACGGCCTCTGAAGGCAGCTTAGCCAGACCACTCATAACCGCTGGGTGCCCCTGGCAGTGTCTGGTGTGTTCCCCGGAAGGACCAGAGCCTGGGAGGCAGGTCCCTTCCAGCCTAGCAGGGAGCAGGATGAGGAACAAATGACTAGCAGGAGACCCCTGATAGCCAGTGGAGAGGGAAAATTGGGACTTAGAGCAGCAAGTTTTATTTGTAGCAATTAGGATAATACTTTAACATGCTTTTGTATAAATAGGAAATATTTTCAGCTTGGAGATGCAGTGCTTTATCTGGCATAGATTTCCTCTGTGTTGAAATCAGCATGGCATGACAGTAGGATTCAGGTGAACTGGATGCCACCAAGCCCAGCTGCAGGGCACTGCTGCCAGTCCCACCTCTGCATCTGAGGCCCAGTCCTCCCTGTGGGCACCATGCCTGCAGACTTAGCACTTCTTAGGCCCTGTTTGAGCCCACAGCATCCCAGTCCCCAGGGAAGGAGCCCTACTGGGCTGGTAATGTGACATGTGATGTATTATTTCCTGGGGGTAGTCCTGGGCCTTGGGCTTTCCTGAGGGGATTAGAGTTACTGTAGCTGACAGGAGGAGAGGCATGGTGGATGCACAGAAGGTTTTCAGAACTGGGCCATATTTCACCCAAAGCCTCACTTGCAGGTGATACATGTTCCATAGCTGATGGATGACCACCTTACGCTGCTGCGTAGCCACGGGCTTGCACAGGTGTGGGGCAGGCTTGCTCAGGGTGCCACCTCTACTGTCTTCTCAGCATGGTGGCCCCTGAATTAGAGGTCTTGTCCTCGTCTCTGAAAAGTCATATTAGCAACCCAGAGGTGACATGCAAGAATGGTCTCCCCCAACCCCTGACCTTTCCTCTGGGCAGCGTCCATGCGTGTGGGTCCATGTGGGAAAGGAGGCTTATCTATGCTGCTTCCATGAGGCCCAGCTCCCCACTTCTGTTGATCAGGGTGCTCTAGACACCAGGTGGGGGTTCCTGAGGCCAGCTGTGACCTCAAGGTACCCTGGGTTCCATTCAAACCCCACCCCTTTAGGGCTTCTCACTCCACCCTGGTCTTGGGGGACCTCAGGACTCCAGAGCAGCAGGACCTGGTCCTGCTAGTTGTATTATCCAAAATGTGTGCTCCCAGCATCCCTCCTGTGGCCAGGAGCAGCAGCCACACTGGCTCCTCTTGTAAGTCCAACATTTTGGGGCCATCAGCTTTCAACTCTTGCTTCTTGGAGCCAGGCTGGGGCTTGCTTTGAAATCTCACTACAGGTCAGACCTAGGAGGACTAGTCATTACAGCCCTTAAAAGCCACTGCCCATGTGCTCTGGGGCCAGCCACCTGCTCCCAAGAATCCCCTACCTGTTTCCTCCTCTGGAAAGGAGAAATGGGAAAGTCCTCCTTGGGAGGGCAGTGGGTTAGGGTCTGAAGGGCGAGCCTGCAAATGGTGCCTGCTGCTGGCTCCAGACCTACTATATGTGGCAGCTGCTTCCTATTTGGACCCACTCTGCACAGGTTTATTCTCCATAGCCCAAGCCCAGTGATTATTGGCAGAGGAGGGGCTGCTCCTGATGACAGTGCCTAGCCTCCTGCGAGAGGCTCTGTGCCTCACTCCATAGAACATGTCACAAGGCCAGGGCTCTCTGGACAGAGCCATGGGTCCCTGTAGCTTTCTCCACGGAGCCTCTGTCTTGGGTAACCTGGGTCAGAAATGCCTCTGATTGTTCCTTGTCCTCTGCTACCACATCCTGATGTCTGCAGGGTTTGCCCACTCTGCTCAGTTAGGCCTGGGCTCTGGAGAACAGAGATGATGACCCACCAGGCACCTCTTGGCCATAGATAAGTGAACATGGGCAATGTGGCAATCACATGGTGCCTATACTCCCGGTGCCAGGCCGGCCAGGTCACACCATATTACAGTGACCGGGGTGAGCCCCAAGAAGGCATGGGGAAGGAAGGCCAGGCATGGTGGCACATTCCTGTAATCTTAGCACTCAGCTGCTAAGGCAAGAGGATTGCTGAGGGAAGGGGGTCCTGACATAGATGCCCAGTGACCAAATCTTTGGCACTCCAGCCAAACTTCAGAAATCTGGGAGAAACTGAGGCACCGGCCCAGGTTGGGGACAGATGAAATCTAACAAGTATGAAAGGAGTGAGGAACAGTCACATCACAGGGCTGAAAGCTTTGCACCAAGTTAGGCCTCATTAGGAAGACATTGGCTAAGGATGTTGTGGGCACGAGCTGGAGCAGTCTGGACAGTATCAATTTTTGTTGTGGTGTATTTAACGGGTGACACTTCATTGAGCTATACACTTGCACTTCCTGTGGTGTGAAAATCTTACTAAAGAAGTGGCCTGACCATGTTGAGAGAGGAGAGGGCTGGTGGGGTGAACCTTCTAAAATAAATGTGCTGGCACCCACAACACTGCTCCTTGTCATCTTTGGACTTATTGCTGTATTGGGGGATAGCTCTGCCAAAAGTTAGGGTCATGTGAAGGGCTAGGGCCGTCTATTCTGGGACCCAGCGTCCAGCCAGCAGCTGATTCATCCTTGTTCTCCAGCGACCTCTTCCAGGAACTGGCCCATTTGTGTGGACTGAGTGCAAGTGGCGTGGACTGTGGCGCCACCTGCTGGAGGCCAGCGGCTCTGGGACAACATGCATGAGCTAGCTGCGGCCTCCAAACTCACTAGGCTTCAAGGGCTGAGTTTGCCTAGAGCCCTGGGGACAAAGGGTGGGGTTGGAGATAGAGGCGGGGTTTGGGTCCATAGTCTACTAGAGTATACGTGATGTAACATGAGAACCATCTGCCTTTACAGTACTTTGTCACATTTTTTAAATATTTCATTTTTTGAAGGAGATAGGTACAAATTCAAAAATCAACTTTCAGACACGCT
>NDGN011425328.1:0-11336 GCA_002564285.1 Tympanoctomys barrerae
TTTTTTTTTTTTTCATTAAAAGTCTTCAAGCCGGGCATGATGGTGCATGCTTGTCATCCCAGCGCTTGTGGGAGGCTGAGGCAGGAGGATTGCTGTGAGTTCGAGGCCATCCTGAACTGCAATAGTGAGACCTCGTCTCAAAAGACAGACAAAAAGAAAGGCCTGTGTTGTTTACAACATATGGAGGATCTTTGCTAGAATGTGTTGATTAACCTTTCTATTAAGAAACAGATGATCAACCATAGTTTGTAAAGTATAAATTACAATTTAGACCAAGCAGTATTGCAGATAAAATGATCTTTTATTTTAGCCATTTCCCATGCAGCAATAGAAGAGGAGTAATAGGATTTAATCATTATTCCTTTGCTAGAGGTTGATTTTGCTGCTTTTGTGCCAGGGACCGTGGTATGTGCTAGAGAAAGATCTGCTAGCTAGTTTTCTAGGAATATAGAATTTAGAAGTATCTATGCCCACTTTATTTCCAAATAAAGATTTGAGCTACCATGGAAAATTGAGAAAGATATAATTTCTGGCCTCTAGATGTATCAGAATATTTCTGATGTCCAGAATCTAGATTTTACTGCTGTTCTTTCATTCATCCACTAATCATAGGCCTGCTGGGCTGAGCAATTCGCTGGTGCTAACAAAAGGAAGGGCAGAGGGCTCTTGGAGAGCAGTTCTAGATAACGCTTCATAAACCTCATGGATTTTATAATAGTATGCTAAACATCATTGAAACTTTTCTCTCATGAGAAAAATAAGGGCCGTATACCTGCAGAATTGGCCCCAAAGTGAGGATATTAAATGTTTCTTGAGCATGCATCATAGCTTCCTGAATATTGCAGTTCCCAAGAATAGTGACAAACTAGGGAAGCAAACAGTCTAGCCACAGTCGTGTAGGACAGCTTTCGCAAGTATTGATTGGCTTTAAGTTTGTTTTGTATTTCTTTCTAGATTCCCCACAGATGAAAATGTCAAAAGAAAATGGGTATTAGCAATGAAAAGACTTGATGTGAATACTGCAGGCATTTGGGAACCAAAGAAAGGAGATGTATTGTGTTCAAGGCACTTTAAGAAGACAGATTTTGACAGAAGTGCTCCAAATCTTAAACTAAAACCAGGAGTCATCCCATCTATATTTGATTCCCCATACCAATTACAGGTTGGTTTATGAGGTACTACTTACCATTAATGCTCACTTTCGGTGGCATGATTGAAGAATCATCCACCCCTCTTACCTGTCTCTTTGTTGTTTATTCATCTGAAGTGTACTCTTTGAGTTTTTAAATTTATAGACTGCAGCTTCCATTTTCCCAATGTGTAGTAGGCACATCGTTTCATGATAAAGTATAATAAAGTACACTGACTCAGCAATTCATACAAATCAAGATTTGTGTCTTTAAAAAAATGAAGGTTAACATAAGATTGCTATTCATATTCCCCATACCTCTCCCATTCCTGTTCCCCAATACATTTTCCTACACTTAACCTCTGAATAAAAATATCCGCAACATAAGGTTGAACTTAAGTTCCACATTGACAGTCTAAAAAAAGTTGAGTAGAATCATGGACACACAGTAAGCTTCCCAGAGCCGCCAGGTACAAACAAGTGTAAAGCCTAGGTGGAAGCAAGAGAAAGAAAACCCAGATAGAGAGATGAGAACAGAAAGAGAAGTCAGAGAAAGAAAAGAGAAGGATTGAGTAAACTTTGTTGAGTCCTGTGTCTTCTCAGGAATGGTGCCATGGATTGGCAGCTTCTCCCTTAAAATCTCTTGAGGTCAAATATTTGGGCAAGTACTTGCTTCCTGAAACGGTTGTCGAGGGATAGGTCCCAGGGGGAAACTCAAGGAGGCATCCACCCAGAGGCCTCCTCTGCCAGCTAGAGACAGTGGTCCCAAGCCCCACTGTCTCCTCCTGAGCAGGCTACACCTCCATGGTGGGCACATTGCAGTGCCTTAGCTGGAGACAGCTTGCTTCCTTCCCCTCAGCAAACAGCCTCAAGGATGATTTCTCCCTTTTTTCCTGCCACGAGCACTGTTATAGCTAGCTGTACTGTAAAAGGGACCTTAAGAAATGAGGGCATAATGAATCAAACCTTAAGTTACTAACTTCCAAATCTGTTTCCTTTTAACAACTTTTATTATAATAGGAAATTAGATAATAGAAGAAAAAATTAAAATACTGCACAGATCATCCAGAGATAATACTGTGAACGCTTGGTTATGGACCCTTCCAGTCCTTTGTACATGGTCTGTACAAATTTACTTCATTTGTTTACATCTTACAGGGGTACACTGTCCTTTCCTTTCCAGCCACTCTACCTATATACTGACTTGTTGGAACATCCATAGGTTGGAAATACTCTTACTCCTTTCCTCGTCTGAGGCATCAGAGGCCCAGAGAGCTGGGACGCCTTCCCTAGACCACATTTCTGTTAACAGCAGAGGCTGATGGGCACTTTAGCTCCAGACTTCACTTTTAAGTACTACACTCTGTGATGTTAAATGCAGTATTTGCACACATCGATGGCTTTTAATCATTAGTCTATGCAGGAATTATTCAGAGGGTTTTGAAAAAATACAGAATTTTGTGCCCCACTCCCAGAGAATCTGATTCATTAAGTTTGCACTTTTAAACAAGTATCCTGCCTTGCGCTTTAGATCTGTGGATCATGTGTGTAAGATGCAGAAAAGTGCATGCATCCTAAGTGTACAAATCACTGAATTTCAAATAGTGAACACACTCATATGACTTATCTTAGGCCAAGCAGTGACACTGCTTGACAGTGTTCTGGAGCCTTGCACATGATCTCCACCAGTCAGTATTAGCTAGAGATTGCTACCGCCTTGACCTACGTCACTACCAGTTGTCTAAATGTAGCCCTGCCCACAGTGCACAGCAGCTTCTTTAGCTTGATGTGTCCTAGGATTCATCCATGTAGTCATGTTGTCTGACCATTTATTTTCTTTGTGATAAAATGTTCTGTTAAACTCATTTCTCCACTCAACTGTTGGTAAGCATTTAGGCTATTTTATCTTTGAAGCTATTATAAATGGTATAGCAATCAACATTTTTTCCATGTCTCTTGTATACATTTTTTTTAGAGTGCCAGCATACTTACATTACAAATGGAAATACTGAGGCCAGGGTTGTACACATTCAGTTTGAGTAGATGTTGCTATAGTTTTCCAAAGTGAGTTTCAAATTCAGAGTCCCAACATCAACACAGAAGTTCCTCTGCATCCACATGGTGTCTGCTGGAGCAGGTATTAATGACCATAGAACAGTCCGATACATGAGCAGTGGTTCTGTCACCAGTCTTCACTGTTGCACTTGGTCATCATGTATTTTTCACCACTGTAAGTAGCACTGAAATGAGTGTTATTCTAGTAGAATTTTTGTGCATATCCTTAGTTCCTTGAACTAAATTCCTTGGAATAAGATCAGTGAGTAACAGATTTTTAAAGCTTGGCTTCTGATACAGATCTCCCAAAGCTCTACAATGCTTATACCATCCTGCGCACCACCAGCTATGCATAAGGGCATCGCCCACTCAAGTCCTTAGCGTTTCTTAAGACCAAAAAAAAGGCCGATTGTTTTTATTCATCTTTAAATATTAATGCATTTCTACATTTTTTTATGTTTATTGAACATTTATATGTCTTGAGAAAACTAGGTCTTCTGTTTGTTTGTTTTTTTCCTAAGCTATTTTGAAAAAAAAACAGGATACCAGTCATTTAACTGCCATTTATGTCATAGTGACCTTTTGGTTTTGTGATTTTGGCTTTTTTTTTTTTTTTCAAATTTAGACTTGCTCTGTAGTCAATAAAATATATTTTCTTACATGATTTTAGACTTCACCACCTTAAAATGTTCCCTATTATTTTCTAGTTCCTTACTGTTTTCAGTTTCACATTAGGTTTTTTTTGTTGTTTTTTGTATTTTAAGGAAGGGTCTTCAGGGTGTTCAGGGTCTCACTACTAGATTCGACTCATAGTGATCCGCCTGTTTACAGCCGCCCAAGAGCTGGGATTATAGGCGCTTGCCACCATGCCCAGATTCAGTTGCTGCCTCAGCGTGCCCTGGGGTCAGGGCCAGCATGGCAGGCCCAGGGATCGAACTCCTGGCCCCTGTGCCTGCTTGTGGACGCTTTAATCCGCTGAGCTCTTTGGCCAGCCCTACATTAGTTTGTAATACTATAATTTTCATTGTGGTTACAGACTTATGTTTCTCCAAAAACAAGACCTGTCTGGCAAACAACTTCTAGCATAATTTTAGAAGAGACAGTCCCTGAAATTAGGTATTTTGGAGGAAATGGTATATATAAAGAATATAACTGCTTTTCTTAAATAGTTTTTATATGGTTTATAACCTTTCTCCAGTTTTTTAGGTTGCCACTAAAGGCATTTATTTACTTTATTAATGTCTAGATACTTCTGTCTAATACTAAAAAAATGCAGTATTTTAACTACTTTTATTGTGTACTATATATTTTCAATAGCTGAGAGGAAATATCCTACCAGATTTTCACTTCATTTTTAGGAAAATTTGTGTTTCCATGTAAACTATAGTGTTCAAAATGTTCTGTTACAGTAATCTGACTTCTAAAATTTACTAACTTCTAAAGCATTTTTCATGAAAATAAGGTAGTCATTAAACTGCACAAAGTTAAATAAAATTTAGCTGGGTGTGGTATGCACACCAGTAATCCCAGCACTCACAAATTTGAGGCCAGCCAGGGGTACATAGTTAAGGACAGCCTGAATTGTAATGTGAAGACCTATCCCAAAGAAAGAAAAAAACAAGCTGGCTGTCGTGGCACATGCCTGTCACCTCAGCACTCTGACAAGCTGAGGCAGGAGAATCAGAAGTTCAAGCCCAGTCAGCAAGTTAATGACTTAACAGGACTCTTCTCAACATAAAAAATGAAGTAGCTGGGACCTAGCTCATGCAAAGGTCCTGGCTTAGTTCCATGTACCAAAAAAAAAAAAAAAAAAGGAACTCAATGATTTTTCTTAATTGTTCTTAACAGGAGAAAAAAGAAAAGCTGCACTATAGGAAAAACTTTACTCTCAGAACCCTTCCGGTCACAAACCATGACCACCAACTCATCGGTGCTTCTTCGTACATTGAAAAGTTCCAATCTCAGTTCATTTTTGTAAGTAAAATTACTTATTGAACTAATGTTAATACTTTTAAGATGAGTATGCCCTATCCATCAAGATCAAACTTTACAGAATCTTAACAAAAGCTAGGAATTTAGGTGTTCATGGTCTTTTTAACATGTAATATCTAAATAGTGCTTCCCAAGGTCATTGTAATTTGTATGCAAATACAGTGTAAAATTACTTAATCCTTTACTAAAGTAAGTCTTTAATTTAGTTCAAAGAATGCCTTTTCAAGGATGTTCTATATGTTTTCTGTATGGAAAAATCTAACAAAAGTAGTGATTAAAGTTTTCTTGAAAAGCAGTCTTATACATACCGAGCATTCACGCTTGGGTTTACTCATCTATTGCCTGTTTCTGCTAGTGCCAAAATGTAAATCTCTTACTATAGCTTTATAACAGTTCTTGAAAATGTATTAATCCACTCACTTTATTTTTCAAAAGTGTTTTGGCTGTTCCAGGTTATTTACATTTCTCTGTTGAGGTAATTAAGGTAATCTCAGCATTGTTTTGGCTTCAGGAGCCAAGTATTATTTCACTTGGCCAAACTTATGCCATGAAATTTTGTACATTTGGATGTTGATATAAATGGTGCTATTTTATTTGCTGCTAGATATGGAGGTTAACTTTTGTACACTGATGCTACATCTGACAAACTGGCCCAATTCCAACAGTTGCAACAAATTTCCTACTTAGATCATCACGTTCTCTGTGATGGAGGCGTGTCCGTTCCCCTTTCAGCATGGATGCCAGTCATTTCTTCTGTGGCACTGCCCTGGGCTATCAAAACTACTGAATAGAGGAACTGAGAGCTGATCTCCTGCTTTGGCCCCAGCTGTGGCAGGAGGGCCTGCGGCTTCCACTGGCAGCTGTGACCTTAGCTGTAGCTGTCAGGAGTGCCTTTATCTGGTGGAGGAAGGTGCCTTTGTGTTCTCCATCTGCAGAGTCTATCAGAAGTGGATGTTGGTTTTGCCAAATGCTATGTCTTAATATAATGAGTTATATACATTGATTTTCAGACATTTAGCCAACCTTTTGTTCCTGGGATAACATGCATTATCCATGTTCTATATTGTTGGATTCTATTTGTCAAATTTCTGTCTCATCTTTATGTGTTTGTTGTTTGTTTTGCCTTTTTGAGATAGGGTCCCTTTATGCAGCTCAGGCTGGCCTTGAGCTCTCTCTGTAGCCCAGGCTGGTCTTGAACTCACAATCCTCCTGCCTCAGCCTTTCGAGTGCTGGGGTTACAGCCATGTGCCACCATGCCAGGCTTTCTTTATATGTTTAAGAAAGATATTTTACCTATAGGATTTCTTTTTGTTTTTATTTTTCTGTATTTGTCTAGTTTCAGCATCAGAATAATAACTGATTTCAAAGAATGAGTTGTAAAATAGTGCCAACATTTTTGGTATACTGGAAAAGTTTGTATAGACTATTGCTGTTTCTTTGATAAATATTTGATAGACTTTTTTTAATTTTTAAAAAATCTTTATGTATTTGGCATAGCATTTTGCTACACAACTCAGACTCACAGTGATCCTCCTGTCTCAGCCTCCCCAGCTACCTCTCCAGCCCTCATAAACTTGTTCTCCAATGCTATCTCGACTTGTAGTTTTCATTTTAGGAATTTTGGGTTTTGTGGTTTTTTGTGGGGTTTTTTTTAATGTATTCAAAAAATTTGTTCATTTCACCACACTTGTCAAATGTATTAATTTAAGGTTTTTTGCACCATTTTTTATTAATCTTTTTAATAACTATAGAATCTGTAGTGATTTTTCAATCATTCTGATCATTTCTGGTCATTTCTGTTCTTGGATTACTGACCAGCCCTAGAGATTTAACAGTTTTATTGATCTTGTCAGTGATTAGCGTTTATTGATTTTCTGCCTAGTTCACTGATTTTCATTCGTTATTTCTTTTTTTCTACTTCAGGAAAATGTATTCATCTGTTTATAGCTAAAGTGGAAGCTAAGCTTATTGTTTAAATAGTATTCTCTCAAAGTATTTCTTCAATAATGGTGTTAATTTCTCCCTGAGTATCATTTCCCACAAATTAAATATGTTGTGTTTTCATTATTGCTCAGTTCAGAATATTTTCAAATTATATTTTGATTTGTTCTTTCTCATTTTCTTCTATTTTGTGACAAGTTCTCGCTAAATAGTGCAGAGTGGCCTTAAACATGCTACTGGCCTCAAACTTGTGCTATCCTCCTGCCATATGCTGTGACTGCGGATGTGTGCCGCCGTGCTCTGCTGTTATTTTTCATTTTTAAATATGTCATGTAATTTCCAAATATTGAAGGTTCTCCAGATCTGTTATTGCTAATTTGTGTTGTGGCTGAAGGATACCCAGGGCAAAGCCTGACCCTTTGTGCATGTGTTGAGGTGTATTTTACAGCCCAGCATGGTGGTCCGTCTGGGCAAGCTTCTCTGTACATGTGCAGTGGGGCATTGTGATCTGATCTGGCCTGTGTTTGTCAGTGAGCACAAGGTGTTCGCTATGTTCTGAGGCTTTGTTATCCCTACTTAATTCCTCTACTTGTTTTGTTTATTTTTGAGAAAGTAGTGTTAAAATACTATAGCATAGTTGGAGATTTGTCTGATTTTCCTTGCAGTTGTCAGTAATTTTGCTTATTATATTTTAAAGCACTGCTACCAGGTATAAATTAGGTTTGATAAATGTTGCAAACCTACTTTCATTATAGTTGGCAGTCATGTTTGCCCTGGGCTGACTCTGTTGCCGCCGTAGCCTGCATCATTGTTCCTCTTGTCAACATGGCTATCTTGATCAGCTTTTATCAGTGGTATCATCTTTGAAATACTGTTTTGTTTTGTTCTGTTTGTAGGCAGCATGTAGTTTTGGATCTTGTTTTCATTTGTTTTTAGTCCAGACTGATAATCTTCCTTTCATTGGGTTACTTAAGACATTTATACTTGATGTGACCCTTGATATTAGGGTGAATGAAACCTGTGATTGTTTTCCTTTGTTTTCTACTCCATTTTCTTTTCTGCTTTTCCTTTTCCTCCTTCTCTTCCTCCTCCTTCTTCTCCCCTCCTCCTCCTTTCCATTTGCTTTTGTTTCCATTTATTTTCTACTTTTTAGATGGAGTACTCTTTGATTCCACTTTACCTTCTTCTTTGGTGCATGAGCTAGAACTCTGTTCTTAGTAGTTGTCTTTAGGTTTATGCCACACTGTAAGTTACCCACCCTGGGCTCATGGTACGCTTCTCACAGCTGTGCGCCGCAGCCTTGCCTGCCCACACGCCTTTGCCGCCGCTCTCCTGTGTTCTACCTTTACACACACTAAATTCTAGATAGTGTTGTCATCGTTTCTTTTTAAACAAAGATCATTTTGTAGAGACTTCAATGATAAGAAAGAAACCTGGTATTTCCCTGTGGTTGCCTTCCTGATGCCCTTCAGGCCGTGGTGTGAGCCGCAAATCCACCCAGCGGGTATCACTGGAAGGACTTCCACCGACTTGTGCAGAGCAGTAACGCAGTGCTAAACCCTTCAACAGTCCTGTATCTGAAAAAGTCATCTGTTAGTCTTCAGGGGTTTTTTTCACTAATATTTTCACTAAATATTAAATTCAAGGTTTGTAATTTTGAGGGTTTTTGGTCCTAGCATTTTTCAAGGCATAGTTCCACTGTATTTTCATGTGTGTTTTGTCAGATAAAAGCTGTTATACTTTGTTTTTCCTTTTCCTTTTAACAATATTTTGTACTAGTTTTGGTTAATCTAATTATGATATGCTTTGGTTTAGTTTTCTGGTGGTTGGAATGTGTTGTTGAGGTTTGTTATCTCTGTATTTGTATTTTTTGTCAGTCTTGGAAAATTTGGGGTCATAATTTCTTCAAACATTTCTTTGTATCCCAGCTTTGCTTTCCTGTCGTTTGGGAGCACTCACCGCATACACATTACGCTGCCTGAAGTTGTGCCACAGCCTTCTTTACTTTGATTTTCATTTGTCTTTTTTTTTAACTATTCCTTCTCAATAACAGCTCTTCATCATTATTATTTGATACCTTTTATAAGATGTTAGTGTTATTTTCCGCTTTAAATGAACATGTATGTATATATAATCATAACCATAATAGGTCTCAGTAGGAGTGCTATTATTGCTGCAAAGCTCCAAGACCAGAGTCCTACGCAGATCCCCTCCACCCACTGCAGCCCAGTGCCCTCTGCCTTACACTTTCCTGAACTGAAAGTCTTCAAAATAAAGTAGTAGATAAAAATTAAGCTTACTGATGCCACACAAGCAATGAAGCTGCGTAGTTGGTACGAGGGTCCAGGCGTCCGTAGCAGATGCACACCCAGATCATCTGTGTGTACCTCCTGTCTTCCTGGTCTTGGAGAGCAAAAGGCCTATGTGCTGCTTTACTTCCACCCCATCCTCTTCTAGACCCTTTACACCTCCAAAATCACCCTCTCAGAGATCTGCACTGGGCATCATAAATGAGAAAACAGCTGAAGCCTGGAAACAAGCCTCTATCTAACACGAGTGTATTGTTGAATGATTCAGCTTTTGTGTTTTCAGGAGCACAGCTACAGTGTAATGGACAGTCCAAAGAAACTCAAACATAAGTTAGATCATGTGATCAGCCAGCTGGAGGACACCCAGGAAAGTCTGCGCAATGTTCTAGACCGAGAAAAGTATTTCCAAAAAGCACTGAGGAAGACAATCAGAGACTTGAAGGATGAATGTCTCATCAGCCAAGAAACAGCAGAGAGACTGGACCAGTTCTGTTGGGAGCCTTCTCGGGAGGGCACAGAGCACGGCTATTCTGCGAGGTAGCACCGTGCTGCAGCCCTTCAGAGTGTGATTCTCACATATGTCATGTATGGTGCCTGTCACTGAAGTCCTGCTGGGGTTCTTCGGAGCATTATGCATTACGGTTGTTATCCACAGTCGTTTTTGAAGATGTACAGGAATGTCTGTGTGGTAGTTCAATGTTTGTGTCACTTGTGATACTTCTGTTTTATATAGACTTAAACTAGTGCCACTATTTACTATTGTAAGACGCTAAAAGCTTGAGAGAATTCCACAGAAATAAGGAAATTATATTTTCCATGGTAAACTCTGGTGGTAGGAACCAGACTCTTCAGCAGCAACAGTTTTTATGTCGAGTGAATACCTTTATTTATACTTGCTTTATGGTAAGTAGGATTTTATTTAAATGTATTTTAGTATAAAGCAAAATTCACTGTGGCCAAAACCATCTTGCATTCATCTCAAGATGCTTTCGTTCATAATATGGAAGGGCCTTTTTACATGATTGCCCATAGCTTCTACTCTTAAGAATAACATGGAGGCTTTTAAAATTGAGAGCCACTTTAAGAAGACCCTTCACAGGACCGGGGAGATGGCTCAGTGGAATAAGCACTTCCGTGGCAAGTGCAAGGGCCTGAGTTCAATCCCCGGTTCCGCAAAAACCAAAAAAAAAAAAAAAAGAAGACCCTTCACAAGGGAATCACCATCGTTCTCCTGACCAACACTGAGATGTAACCACAGTTCTTTTAAAAACAAAGCCAAAAAGGCTTCCATGTGACTTTAAGGGGCCAGCTGCTGCAGCATTGCTCAGCATTTGGCTTCCTGACTGTTCCTTCGCCATACAGATCTGTCTCCAAAGAGTACTTGCCAGAACTACCTGAACACTTGAGCTATTGTTTTGTTTTGTTCTATTTTTTGTATTTTTAGGGGGGTGTTCAGGGTCTCACTATAGATCCCATTCTAGTAATCCTCCTGTTACAGCCTCCCAAGAGCTGAGATTACAGGCATATGCCACCACGCCCAGTCTCAATTGCTGTCTCACCACGCCCCGGGGACGGGGCCAGCATGGCAGGCCCAGAGATTGAACTCCCATCTGCTACACCTGCTTGCAGGTGCTTTAATCCACTGAGCTATTTGGCTGGCCCTTGTTGTTGTATATTTTATGGAAAGTAATATTTATTTTACTTATTTATTTTGTGGTACCAGGGATCAAACTCAGACCTTGCACTTGCCAGGCAAGCACTTATTCCACTGAGCTATCTCCACTGCCCCTAATGGAAAGTAATATTGATGACTTTTTTTAAAATATAGGAAAAAAAGGGGGCCGGGGAGATGGCTCAGTGGAATAAGCACTTTCCTGGCAAGCACAAGGGCTTGAGTTCAATCCCCAGTT
>NDGN011425333.1:0-11612 GCA_002564285.1 Tympanoctomys barrerae
AAATTCTTAGATCACTATGAGAAATTATTGATGTCTGAGGGAGGAAGACATAGGAAGTGCATAATAAGATAGAAGGACTCAAGAGGAAGGGGAGTTGTTGCATAAAATAAATAGCCCAGTGGCTCAGAAGTGACTGAGTGCTGAAGATACTGCTGATTACCGGTCTAGTCACCCACTTGAGAAAGACCCAACACTACACAGTAATAGTAAGCTGTCTTTGGTCCAAAAAATGGAGAACCTGGATGCCAACTACCTCCTTTATCTGTCCCTAGCATTTGATCTCTGTGATGTCCTTCCTTGCAGCACTGCAGATAAATAGCATAGACACTGACATGTGTGATCTTTACTTAAAAGTATCTCTTACCAGCATCCTTAAAAGCAATGAGTCAGCAATACATGGTAAATACTACTTTCTTTATTCAAATGTGGAAGCTCATTTAACCCTCAGAAACATCAACCCTGTTCATACCCCTCTCTGACCTCTTTCTTGTCTATAGCACAAGTCTCACAAACTCACATATTTTGCCCAGAGTGGAGATAATCACTCATGGCTGACCATCATTTACTGCTTCATTTGCATGCATTTTATCTCCTCAAACTTCATTGTCACAAAATGGGAAAGTGAAACCCAGAAAAAAATTAAAATAAAGCTCTAAAGTAATATTTTAATAGAGACAGATAAATCTCCCTACCTGAAAAATCCATGACATTATCGGCTAGCTTCACTATTAAGAGAAAAGATTACAAGCCATCCCACTCTCCTGCTTGTTCTTGCTCCTTATTTTAGGATTCTCCAACTTCAAGAGTACTGTCAATATTTATCCAAGTCCATAATTTAACTTTATTTTAACCTAGTTAATCTCTGCATTTTAACTTCTTCCTGTATATTTCCTCTGTGATCAAAATTTCCTATTCAACAGTTTGCTAACTGTGCTGCATTTGCCAATCTGTCTCACTGTATTATAGGCTCTATGCATCTGAGAATAGTTTACATTGTGTTGTGGGAGATAAATGGTCCTGATGGTTTTAACTAATAGTCATCTCAAATGCATACCCTTGGCCTTGAAATTGATGGTTTATCCATTATAACCCAAGCTTTGGCCATGTGACTTTTTTCAGCCAATGAGATGTTAAAAAATAAAACGGGCCAGGAGAGAAATTTTTAAAAGTACATATTTATTTCTTTTAGCATTTCTTTTACTATACAATGCTGAGTAATAAAACTTAGGGCACTGTGCATGCTGAACATGCATTCTTATACTGAACTACACCCTCAGCCCTTCCTTGCTTGCATTTTTAACAATTGTACTCGCTTACTTTTACACCTGTTTGTTCACAAGAACATATGAAGGAGAACTGAGGTTTTCTATATTAATCATCAGCCACCAGTCCCCAAATATCTAGAGAAGCTCAGCCAAAATCAGTGGAATTGACTTTCCAACTTAAGGCTATTTTTCAGCGATAAGAAGCAGGGATAAAAACTTCTCAATGATTTGTGGCCTTATAAATACTACTACTACTACTACAAATAATAATCAGGTTATCACCTCAAGCCAGCAAGCTTTGGGTAATATGCCTTGTAGAACTATAGTGGTTTATTGAATTAAACTTTCTAATAATTATGATTTTTTGTAATGTTTAGTTTTCCATGTGCACTGTTTCATTAAANATGGGTGAATAAACTCTCAGCTTTCAAGGTAAGGTAGATATGATATGATATCATATGATATATGATTTAGGTAACCATAATAAGGTCCTACTGTTGAATAAGTACATGACCATGATTGTAATCCATCACTTTTCTAGAAAAATTGGGTTTTCTCAGACATGGACAACATAGTCTTTATATAGATGATACCTAGGAGAGGTCTCTGTATATTCACAATATCATTAGAACTCAGTAAATAAGTGAATGAATAAAGTAACAAATTATGGTCAGTTATTTTAAAAGTTAAATAAAATACTTCTTTAATGAATGAAGGATCCAGTATTCAACTTCATTAAACAGGAATGTAGCACAGTTGCTCTCTGTAATAGCATGAAGCCATAGGAAAACCATTCATCTAGAAGTGAAGAAATAAGGAGAAGCAAAGGAGAGCTGCGCAATACTGATGAATGGGACGCTTTTGGATTATAAATGTCACAGTAAAATGAAGAAAAAGGGATCATATTTTGTTTTCCTAAAATATTAGCATGCCCAGAACTTCTCAAGCAATGTTTCCAAAATGAATAAATGACAAGTAAACGAGGGTTTCTATATAAACAGGACATGCTGACTTAGAAGGAGATGTATATAGTTATATTTCTTGGGATCTCAATCTTTACAAATAAGAAAACATTGCCATAGAATATTTCTCGTGATTTTAATCAAAGTTAATTTTGTTAGTGTCTTTGAAAAATTAATGTAAAAACTTAGCTTTCCCTTCCCACGTTCCAATTAATATCAGAATTTTAATAATTATTCTTGGAGACCAAGTAATTTTGATGCATTACTATGCAGATATTTCTGTGTTGTAGCAATTATGTTTTGTGCTTGGATGATAATAACTGTCAAAATGCAAGGGGTTAGTGAACAGGACCCACGGGGAATGGCAGAATGGCACTCTATGCGAGACATCTTGCTAATAGGTCTGAGAGCAATTACTGTATGGTTTATGATCACAACACTTAACCCTCTCCTCTCAGATGGTGGGAAGCGTAGCCAGCAGAATGTTCAAGGAAACGGTCAACATTCCATACCATTTATCAGTGAAACTCACTTAAAGCACGTGCTATGAAGACTACCACACGTATTTGTACATCTGAAACACCAATTTGATCTGTAACATCACTGCTGTGCAGGAAGTGAGCAAAGGAGGGAGATACGGATTCTCTGAATTTGCAATTCCCAACCAGCCTATTCTGATTACTTGTAGCTTTAACTTTAAATTCAGTTGATCGGTTTGTCTTTGCTTGTTTTTATGAACTGCTCCTTCACATCAGTGTTAAGAGCTCTTTGTGTCAGTACTGACTCTTGTGAGGGCATTTTGCTAGCTCCTGTTTTCTGTAATGAAAGTGCAATCATATGAGTTGTGCTTATAGACTGTGCCAAGTCTTTTGTCAAGCATTTCACTTATCTATCATTCAATAGAACTTCCAAAATATTCCAAATCTGATGTCTATGTTTTTATCAAATAATAACATACCTCTGTTTATTTTCCACACCAACATCTGTCAGTTATTCATTTATCTTTCACTTGGTACCAAGAAAGAGAAGCAACTTATCCTCATTTTAAACCATAACAAGAAGTGTGAAGGCCATAAACAAATGCTACTAGTGAAATGAAGTTTCATAATTTTAAGATTTGGATAAAGAGGGTGACAAAACAGTAGAGGTTAAATGTCATATTAAGCTACTAAGTGGTTTTAGCTATAAAATTCTGAGCCTATAAAATTCAGATGTTCCTAATTCCAATACACATCTTCCTTTAATCAAAATTTAAATTAAAAATTGTCCTCTAATTTGAAAGTTACATATAGCAAATATCTCTACAATGGACCACTATAATTTCTTCTTAGCAAAAATATGTTTAAGCAAGTAAGAATACACAGACATTTTAATCTATAATCTCAAAAAACAAATTTGATGGGTTGGCTGAATAGCTCAGTGGATTAAAGCACCTGCAAGGGCCAGCAGTATAGTTCAGTGGACTAAGAGCTTGCTTAGGTAAGTGCAGGGGCCAGGGTTCGATCCGCAAGCCTGCCATACCTGCCCCGCCCCTGGGGCACGCTGAGATGGCTATTGAGACTGGGTGTGGTGGCACATGCCTGCAATCCCAGCTCTTGGGAGGCTGTAAACAGGTAGATCATTACAAGTCCGATCTAGTAGTGAGACCCTAAACACCTTGTATATCCCTTTGTGTAACTATACTTATACATCAATCTAAAACAAAGAAATGCTATTGGCAATTATAGCAACTTTCATTTTTAAAACTTATAGACAGTTATTTTTAGTATGTCCTCCATCAGTTCAAGAGAATGTCTATAAAAGACTCCCAATGTATTTGTGTGATTTGTAAATTGAAGAAGTACTCTTTACAACAGAACTTGTTATGGACATATAGACATCTGTATAATAAATATATCTTGTAATGATTTTCTAGCCTTCGACAGTGAAATTATTGACAGACAGCTTTCTTTAAATCAAGCAAGTTGATATTTAAGTATGCAAAAGGATGACATTTTCGTAGATTTGTTCTGCAACTGAAAAATGGGAGGGCCCCAGGAGCTCCCCCCGCACGGCGTTGCCTTCCTGGCTGGAGCGGTTGGAATTCTCGCACTGTGCCGGACAGCCGTCTCTGCTGGCTTGTTTCTATGTGAAGCTGGAACTGAAAACATGAAAAGCAAAGCGCTGCCAGAGATCTCACTCTTGCTTCCTGATAAAGTCAAAGAAGCTAATCTTTGGAAAGATAATAAAAAAGATATGAAGAGAGGAGTAGAGAAAGAAGGGGAGAAGCCACACTGTCTAAAATACGGTTGATTTAATTTTCGATCATTTTCCATCTGCTGGTTCCACTGTCTTCTGTAGTCTGGTTGTCTTTTGTTGCCATGGTTTTTAGGCGACAGCCACGCAGTATTTTAGTGAAACACATTTCTCCATTTAATATAAGTAAATCATGTTGAGTGTAGAATCCTAGCCTCATCATCAAAAATGATGACATCTAAGGTGGGAAAGAATAGAGTGGCAAAACTACACGGCAGAAACTCCAGCTTGCGTCTGTGGAAGGTGGGAACTTCCCTGGAGGATGCAGCATCACTTAAGGGAGGCACGTGAAGGAGGACAGGTGAAGTTAAGATGAAGAGCTGAGAGGGAATTCCAGAAAGAGAGAGCAGCGTTTGGAAGGCTGTGACTGAGGAAGAACAAAGGGACCCAAGAGAAGAGGATGGGGAAAGAGCGTGTGGGACAGTCAAATTAAGTGTGGACTTTAAAATGTTTTCATAAATATTGTGAAGAGTTTGGGCTGCATTGTGAGGGCAAAGGAGAACATAACAGAGAGGAGCCAGCCCTCTGGGGACTTGTAGGCCTGGTTTTGCTAATTACTTTGGTTTTTATCCAAATAACATAGGAAGAACAGATTGCCATTTTAGGGGAAAAGAGATAAGTGTAGTTGGGATGACCATAGAAAGTTGAACAAGAAATGGTTGATGAAAGTAGGGAAGGGCGGGAAGTGTGGTTATATGATTAAAAGAGGCATTTAGTGATAGCACATAAATTGGGAGTAGAGGGTTAAGAGAGGAAAGGATTCAGGAAAAAACTTGGCATTGTAGCATGGACCACTCTATCCTGCAAAACTGGCATATGGGATTTTCCATGTTTTCCTTTGTTCATCAAAACTGACATGTTGTGATGCAGAACAAAAACCTGAAGTTTAAGGGGGGCTAAGGAGGTCTAAGTAGATACAACTATGGTTTTATTTGCAAATACTTGGGTGATCTAAAGAAAATATCCAAGGGGTGGGGTGATTTCTGGCTTAATATGTGGAGGTATTGATAGTCCCAAATTTTGTTCATCTATTTACTTTTAAATGTGAGTGTGAATCTTTTTCTTTATTAAATAAATATTTATTGAGTACTATGCTAGATGTTGAAGGTATATTGGAAAAGGAGATATACAAAGTCCCTGATCTTGTGGAGTTTTTAGACTAGTAGGGGAAACAGCCATCAAATTAAGACATCTGGGGCTTTGAGACTGCAAAGCAGGAAATAGCAACTAACCTGTGAATATCTGAGAAATTTTTCTTGAGGAAGTATTATTCAGGTAATGTTAAGGACTAAATTACAGTACCTTGTATTTGTATGTTGAAGTCCTAGCTTCCATCATGGATGTATTTAGACATAGGACCTAATGATGGCACAAGCAGGAAGTCCTAATCTGATAGGGCTTGGGTAATTATGGGCAAAGACAGGGACAAAGATGTGCAGGGCGGAGAGGTCTTCTCAAGAAGATGGCCATCTGAATGGTGGGCAGGCAGGCCTCACCAGACGCCAACCCTGTTGG
Organism: Tympanoctomys barrerae; assembly: GCA_002564285.1. Taxonomy (NCBI): domain Eukaryota; kingdom Metazoa; phylum Chordata; class Mammalia; order Rodentia; family Octodontidae; genus Tympanoctomys; species Tympanoctomys barrerae. The sequence goes on from NDGN011425333.1 coordinate 6,038, forward strand.
CACCTTGATGCTATGGTTCTGGCCTCCACAACTTAGAAAAAGTAAATTTCTATGGTTTAAGCCAGCAGGGTGTGGCATTTTGTTATGACAGGACAAGAAACCTAAGGCACATGGCATGTGGAGGAATGAGTTAGAGGGCACTTAGCAAGTAGGGTTGCTGCAGGAGCAGTCTGTCACCCCAAGGTGGTTAGTGTGGGGAGCAGGGAGCTGGCCTGCAGGCGTGGAGGTCCCTTTATGTTAATTGCTTTGTTTTATATTTGAAAGCACTGAAAAAAACACTGAAAGGTTGAAATTAAGGAACTGACCTGGTCTCATTTTCTATTAAATTGAGAATGGATTGAAAGCAGGCAAGAACAGATGGGGGGCAGCTCAGGCCCGTGCAGAAATGGGGATGAGAAGGTGGCAGTGGCAGTGTGATGCGGAGGAGTTTAAGAGATGCATAGAAGGGAACATTGACTTATTTTGTGCCAGGAGGCCTATAAAACAAAGAGTAAACAAGAGGTGTCAAGAATGTTATTCAAGGGGGCCGGGAGATGGCTCAGTGGAACAAGCACTTGCATGGCAAGCACAAGGGCCTGAGTTTAATCCCCTGTTCCACCAAAAAAAAAAAAAAAAAAGTGATTCCAGCTTGAGGCATGGGAACATGGGTGAATGATGATATGAATTGCAAGTGAACCAAAGAAAAGGTCAGTATTTTAAAGACAATATATCTGATTTTTTGTGAGTCTTAGCATTAGGGGTAGATCATGGAACTGAATACAACAGGAAGCCACTGGCAGCAGATATAGAGAATCTAGTGGATGGGACAGAGGGACACCACATTCCAGGCTCAGGATGGGCCCGTTTTCCACAGAAGAAAACTCAATTGTAGGTGCTGGTCAACAAAAGGGATGTGCACGATAACAGAAAGAACCTTGCCTTGGGATCACCCTGACTCCATCACCAAAGGTTAATTTTGGCATCTAAGTTACCTTCAGTCTCAATCAGGCTAAGACATTTATAGTCTCCTAACTTAGGCAGGATGGACTCAGACTTGGCAATAAGAAAGAATATGGGTGATTTCTCCTTGATAAGGCTGATTTCTTGACTTCAAAGTGAATACAAGTCCTAGTCTGATTCCAAGGGAAGCAGCACGCAACATCTCATGGGAGAAAATAGCCATCTTCCTGCCAGCCCTGCAGACTTCACCAGAAACCAACCCTGCTGGCATCTGGATCATGAACTCCTAGCTTCTACAAAAGACAGAAAGTGAATTTATGTTGTTTAAGTTCCACAGACATGCATGAATCTTTATTATTCAAAAATTTTTGTAGTGCACATGCTAGCAATTTAGTTTTCCTCACAACCACTTTATCAGGTAGATAATATTATTATTACACACAAACTGAGGAACAGAAAAGTATATTTTGTTCAACAAACTCTAAATAATAAGTGACAAAGAGGATTTATTTTGGAAATTGATAGGTTTGGGCCATAGTGTGAATTGCTGAAATCATTGTGGTGTTCATCTAATATGGCTGATGCCCTTAAAGACAAAGGCCTGTGCTCCCAGGACCACCTCCCCCTTCTTCTCCAACTTGGCCCCAGACATAATTTACTTTCACCCTGCCACCTCAAGGAAGGCCCCAGTCAGCTCCTCAGACAGATCTAAATATCCCCTCCCATTCCCACCCCTGACAGAAGGCCACAAAAGCCTCAGCCTCTCTTTGTCTATGGAGAGAGAAATCCTCATCCTTCCCCACATTCTCTCCTGTGTCCTCAAAAAACAAACAAACAAACAAACAAACAAAAAAGCCCCTTTCCCTTTTTCCTTCTGCCTGTTTCTCTGCTGCGTTGTTCACCTGAAAACATCTATCAGAGATGTTGGTCTCTTTTTTACTGTGCCTATTCCAATATTCTTTGTTTTCTTTTTAGACAATTAAGTGAAATAGCATTAATAGGCTATAGCATGGAAGACTCAGATGTAAAGAGATCTGCATTTGTTTCCTAGAAGAAGATCTTCTAGTTTCAGATAAGCTCCCAGAATTGGGCCCAAAGTAGAGGTTCCATTATGAGGTCCCACAATATTTCAAAACCTTTTTTGCTGGAAAAAAATATCATATGCCCTTTTAGAGGAATCCCAAGAATAATCTATGATAAGTACAGTCAGTGCCAGATGGCCTATGCTAGAGACTGATCTGTCTGCTTAGGCAGAGAACACAGACAGCCCTGGCAGGAGAGAAGAACAAGCTGTCCTGTTGTAACCCTGGTGATGGAGCCAATATTCTGCTACCTGCTGTCCCCTCCCTCTTGCATGGGAGACAGGCAGCTCTTGCAGACTTTCTGCTGGCTGGTTAAGGAGGTTACAGAGTGCGGGAGAAAATTGCCTTGCAATCCCACCTGCTCTGCAGCTCAGTCCTAACCACAGTGTGTGTGTGTGTGTGTGTGTGTGTGTGTGTGTGTGTGTGTGTGTGTATCTCTTTGAGTGATGGTATAGGTTGCAGGAAGTCAAACCAAGAGTGTTCAGATACTAATAGGCCACACAGCTATTACCCTTATAGAAAGTTCACTTCTGGGATGCCACTTATGAAAGTAAGGCTTAAAAAAAGAAATTAAAATACTTAAAGTGGAAAATGTAACCTTATTTTTAAAGAGCAAAATAGAAAGGCAAAAGTGTAAAAGTAAAATAAAGGAGAAAATAAAACAGCTAAAATAAATGCAAATGCCATGAATATCAAAAAGCTAACAGAAAAATCTTAGAAAACAATCCTAAGCTTAACATAAGCAACATGTTTCATATGATGAGCAAGGGAAGTGGCAGAAAATATTCCAACCTCATCTGGGCTGGTGCTTTGGGGACTGGGTCAGGGCCACGTGGAGAGACTGATGCAGGGGACTTTCACTTGGACTCCAGAGCTTTTAAAGGAGAGATGCTTAACATTCAGTGCTCCTGTGGGGCCTAGTACAGCGCAGTGATTACAGGTGAAAAGTCACCTCCAGAAGCACCTACTGTGATCACCCCATTGCCTGGATCTGCCTTAAGTATGTTACTATCGAAATAGAACACAGCTTCTGGCTCAACATTCATTTAGCTTAGGTTTTTGGTCACCTGCCTTGCCTCAAAGAGAAGCTATTGTTGATATCATGACAATAGCTCTGGCTTTGTAACATTGTGTATGTGTGTGTGTGTGTGTGTGTGATTTTAAACACCTGTCTCTGTCTTTGTCTCACATGCACAGATTTAGTTGGACACCTACATAGGTTGCAATAATGGCTCTGATTATTTTTCCCTTTACCATGGGTATTATTTAGAATCTAATTCTAATCTTAATTGAATCAACACCCTCATAGAAGATAGAAACACCCAGAATTACCTGGGCACCTATGATCCTTCCAAGCTCACATAAAAATTAACCACCACACCGTGTGAATTTACACTAACTTCCAACTAGGAACGCAGGCTATTTCCTCACTGTTTCATTTAGATCTGGCTGTGTGCCTTGACAAGCCCGCAATGTTAGCAGGTGTATCAGGCCTGTAAGCTTACAAGGTAGTTTCATGTTCCTACCCATAGTAACTTTCTGCATTGCCAGAATTTCTGGGAGAGCCTTCTAGGAGCAAGAAAATGAGTGAATCATGAAGAAAAGCTGAGTCACCTCTCATAGACCAAGACTACGTAAGCCAGCTGGAGAAACCCTAAAGCCACATTAATTAGTATACTGTGATACAGCTCTGAGAATTTGTGGATTTTATTATTCAAAGTTATTGCTATCCTAATTGTGCATTACATCAACCTTTTTGATTGTTTGATTTTGAGACAGTCTCACTGTACAGTTCAACCTGACCTGGAACTCACTATGTAGGCTGCGCTGGCCTTGACCTCATGGTGCTATCCTGCCTCCACCTCCCAAGTGCTGGCATTACAAGTATGTGCCACCATTCCTGGCGAAACCAACCATTTTTAATGGATCTTTTATAATGTTCTGTATGTTCAGCTATTATAAACTCTAATGGTATTTAATCAGTTCATCTGACCTCTGCAAATGATATCTAAAATCATTATGATATATAAGTTGTTTCACACAGGTTTTTAGTATATGCGCTGCCAAAATGAACAGTGTTTCATGTAGGTTTAATGTCGATCTCATCGAAAGCAAGTAATGTTCACTGTGATCACTGAAAGTTCTATTGGAAAGTTAAATGAGCCCAAGCCCAGTTAAAAGGGCAAGGTAAGAAAACAAATATCTTTCTACAAGGAAATGAAAGTTTACAACATATAAGCAAGATCAGGTCACTCTCCGATTCAAAACTCCTCCATGTCTTGCCAGCAAACTACAACATCCAGAATTCTTAGTCTGGTACTGAGGAAATCTGTTGTTTTATCTAAGCTTATTTTTTATCTTAAATACCCTCTGTGTTGGACAGGATAATTCATGGAATCATAAATTTGACTTAATTGTTAATCTTTCACTGTCCCTTTCAACCAGTTCAGTGTAAGCATGCAAACTAGACATAAACTTAGACAATTACATGACCCTTTTCTTCCTTTTTGGTTTTCCCCAACTTTTAATTGATCCTTAATATAAAAATGGCTTGAATTCCAGCACAATGTATTAGTCAAAGGTCTAAGATGGTAAATCTATTTAGCTTTGCTATGCTGGATATTGTAAGAAGCCACAGCTTGCAGTGGAGAAGGGAAAGATGCTTTCACTTGCTGCTCATAGTTTGGATATGCTCCAGTGAGGCTATCGTATCGAGTGCTTGGGTGCTGACAGATTTGGGGGAAGTGATCGCATCATGAAGGTTCTTGCTCTATCCATGGATTAACCCAGCAATGAGATAATTTCATGCCATCACTGGAATGTAATGGAAAAGTAGGTGCACCCTTGTTGGATAATGGTTCCTAGGAGCATAATATGGTTCCTGGCCCTTTGCTCTCTCACTCTCACCTCATCTTTGCTTCCAGACTCCTATGAGGGCAATAGCTGCCCTCTGTCATGACCTTCTGCTCTGATATTTCTGCTTTGGAGTCTGCAGACCAGAGACCAACCTCTGAAACTGTGAGCCAAATTAAACCTTTCCTCTTTTAAGGTGCTATACTCGGGCATTTTGTCACAGCAAGAATATAGAATATACTAGTCAACTACTGTTTCTGGCCATGCTATGGTAGAGCCTAGAATAGGAAAGAGACTAAGGGGAAGGGAACGTTCATCTGATAAAAAAGAAAATAAGATTGGTGCATACCTATGGTAACACCCAGTGGTCAAATCTGATTTTTTCTATTGGTAAGCTTTTCTAAATATAAATTCCTCCAGTTGTAAGCAGAGCTTTTCTCTTACCTACTGAATTAGTCATATTTCCATTAATATAATAAGATGCCTGGAGATAAATGGGCATCTGAGATAAACACACACTTCTCAGAGGATGAAATTAAAGAACTAAATAAATACATGAAAAAATGCTCCACATCACTAGCCATCTGTGAAATGCAAATTAAAACAATGAGATACCATCTCACCCCACAAAGTTGGCGATCATAAAGAAATCAATCAACAACAAATGTTGGAGAGGCTGTGGGGAAAAGGGAACCCTTCTC
>NDGN011425346.1:2635-14923 GCA_002564285.1 Tympanoctomys barrerae
CCTGTGCCTTCCCCTTCCAGGTCACCCTAACCCAGAATACAGAAGAAGGGAGAGCTTGGGTACTCAGCTCCAGTTTAGCTAAGCTGACTTGTGCAAAGCCATCCTACATGGCTTTTCTTGACGGTCAAGTCCTTGAGGATACAATACAGAGTTTGATCCAAGCTCAGCTAGTAGCCAAAGCCGTTGGTTTTGAATTTAAGTGGCAAAAGAGCGGGTTTTGTGATTTGCAAGGGCTAATCTCAGACTCACTGGAATCTACTTATATCCCGCAAAAATCCTTTCAAATCTCAGCAGAGAAGTCAAATGCAAGGAAGATCTACTAACGGGAGTTCATTTCCACTCGCTCCCCACGTCAGTGCTTCTCGAAAACACTCACTGCGAGGTGACTGCGGATGCCTGGCCCCCAACAGGTTCTAACCTACAAGTGTGGAGCAAGAACCAAGAATTCACACGGCTGACAGGTCTGTGCTTATGCAGGTACTCAAAGGAGAATTCAGGGTTCGAAAACCAGTTACATAATAATGGGTAATAGCCATATCCGAGGGCTGGCAAGATGGCTCTGTGAACTAAGCGCCTGCGAGGCAAGCACAAGGACCAGGGTGCACCCTTGGCATCGCGTGCTGCACCAGCCCAGCCCCCAGACACGCTGAGTCGGCCACCAAATCCGGACGTGGTGGCGCACGCATGTAATCCCAGCGCTGGGGAGGCTGAAAACAGGAGGATCACTAGTCCAAGCTTCCTAGTGAGACCCTCTACCAAATACATAAAAAAGAAAGAAATGACAGAATCATGTTGAAAACATTAAAATTTCTAAAATCCTGAGACTCCTGCTCATGACGCACCACTGGATGAGCACCCTCATTTAGGGCGGCAGTGTATGTTTTCTGTTTGGAAAAAAAAAAAGTTTTACAAGTGATTTCGCGGTTCATACTCATTTAAAAACTATAGCTTTTAATAGCACTAAAAATTCATTTTTGGATTCAAGTAGATTATATAGGGGTTGGTAAGTAAGGCAAAAGCATTTCATATATAAAACTTGTTTATCTAATAGCTGTATTCTGGTGAGGAGTCATTAAATTATATCAGGACCCCACAGAAATCATGGGTGGACCTGACATAAAAACACATATTCTGGGTGTTTGGCTTTGGAAGCTTGGAATCAAGAATAAGTGCTAATTTCCAATCTTAAACAACTGACTTCTTTGGGGTCTCAGGAATACTGTGACTCACGTCATTGATTGCATTTTCTTTCAGGATTTTACACAAGAAAATTGGACCACATTCTTTTAAGCACTTTATAATCAGCATTATTTAATGCTAAATAAAAGGCCTTTTAAAACAGAGACATTTTCGAGTAAATGATCATGGTGACTGGGTACAGAGTGGGAGAGGGTTTGAAAGATATAATAGAAATCACTTGTTTAAAAACAACAATAAAATTATAAAAATGTTTATTTTCTCTTTTAACACAGTTAGAAATAGTGTGTTAATTTATCATGAAGGTCAAATCCTCTTGACTTTTTATTTGCTTTTTCTGACAAAATTATATGATATGTTAGTAAGACATCTTTCACATTTGACTTTCATAGCAAAATATGGAAGGTCATTTTTGAAGAAATATTCAAGAGCTCCATAATTTTTCCCAAGGGCTTGTCTTGATCCTTTGATATTCAAATCCTTTCCTTTTGAAGCCTGTACTAGTGGTGTCTTCCCCCTCCATTTTTCTTTATTTAGCTGTTAACTGCCTTCACTCTGGCAGATCCTCATTTGCCACTGGCTTGTGAACCAGGCAGCGATCAGCTCTAACTTTCACCTACTCCACGAAGCTCCACTCAGGATTCTTAATTTCACCATGCCAGGCACGGTGTTTGCATTGTCCACTTACGTAATCGGGCACAGAACCATACACGGCTCAATTGCTGAGCACAGATGCAAGGGTGAAGCCAGACGACTATTTTCAAAGTTGACAGTCTTTAGTGAAAGTTTTCCCGATGCTTTTGCTTCCTTGGACAATCCTTGTAACTTCCGGAATTCATCCCATTAATGAATTCGGACCATAACCTCTCTCCTTTGTATAAAGTTTCATAGTTTGTGTCTTTATGAATTAACTTCACGATGTCTTCATTTATGACCATACTCTTGTGTTCATTGTGTTTATTTTTCTCATTGATTTCATTACTATTTTACTTTATCTTTTTGCATACTTATGAAGCCAAGCCTTCATAAAAACAGTGCAAATGGAACAGAGGGCTAGGTGACCATCATATATTTTATTCAGTCCCTTCCTCCACACTATTTAGCACCATAGTGTCTGAGGGTTCCGAATGACCACTTTACTTTACATTGCCTCCATCTCATGGTATACTGCTGTTCACCTTTCAAACTTTGTCTCCAGCTAAGCTTCAGGACACTTGGTTTAAGGGTACATCTGAACTTCCATGTTCTGCTTCTGGTTCCCAAATATTGATGTAGATCTTCATATTATTTAAATGCAAGCAAGATCCAGCTGTCAGCAATTGGGACATCCATATCTGGAAGAAACAAAGTACAAAATGATTCACTCCAGCTCTTTGTCCAAAAGGCAAGTGAGAAACATTTTAACAAATTTATGTAATCCTCACAGCTAATTATGATTTTTCTCATTTCAATTTTAATTATTATTTTTTTTAGCCACACTTTCTTTCATCCCTCATGGCAGTTCCATTGTCATTAAAAGTACTGCGCTATTGTGCGTAGCCTCTATTCATATTCATGAGGTCAAGACCATTCAACCACAATAATTGAGCGGTCTGATTGGCTGAATGTCCCACAGTGGTTTAGAGTGATACTGATTAACAAAAGGCACGAAGGCCTCTGCCATAATGGGAAGGATAATTATGTAGGACCTTCAATGGGGGATCTAATCATTTGACAATACCCATTGGGCTTGCATAACATTAGTACACTATCTATCATCTCACTATGATTAAGTACTATTCAATTATTCTTTTTATAGGGATTATCCCCAGTAAATATGTCTTATGCCCACCAATTCCACATGACTGCTTTTTTTGGTATTTTTGTATGTAATATATATTTAATATGAAAGTCAGACATCAGTATATCTACAAGGACAGCAAAATTGGTAAAATATTTTCAGGAATAATAATGCATAAGGATGGTATTGAATTAAATATAGAACATTCTCTTCCAGGGTAAAGAACGTGGAACTGTTTTCGTCCCAGGACTCCTCCTCTGAGCTCAAAGGAAGTATCTTACTTCTGTTGTTTTCTGCACGTGGAGGCCACGTACCTCTACCTCTGGGTCTCCAGAAAGAGGGAAGTCAGGGAAACTGTTCAGAAGCCATCTTCCTGCTACAGCATCTGTGGTTTTGTACAAATTAGTGCACATTTTACATCATGTATAAAATTTTTGTCAGGATTCCAAAACCTGGATGATTCTCTACACAGCAGCTGTCAACACTGAGTCTGAAGACCATAAGAGGTGTGCAAAACCACTTTTGGGGGTATGGGAAGAGCTCACTAGAACTTTAGTCATTCATATTTATTTTTATTTTCTTTTTAATTTTTTTAAAAAATGTATTTAGTACAGGGTCTACAGGGTCTCACTACACAGGTCAGACTTGTAGTGATCTTTCCTGTTTTTCAACCTTCCAAGTGCTGGGATTACAGGCATGGGCCACCATGCACAGTCTCAATCTCCATCTCAGCAAGCTCGGCCCCTGTGCCTACCTGCAGGCGCTTTAATCCGCGGAGCTATCTGGCAGGCCCAATGTTCATATTTATTTTTAGATACCTTTAAAGGTTTCTCATTGCATTTTTTGTTTACTAAGATTCATGAGCACTTCATATGTGCCAAGTACTACTCTAAAGGGCATTAAAGTTATTAATAGTGTTTAATGCTTACAACTGTGAAGTAAACTCCTACACCATCCTCATTTTACTAACATAAAAACTGACTCAAGAAGGCAATGAAAATTGCCTACAGATTATAGAAAGTCAGAAATGTGTTAGCAGAGATTTGAACCCAGGCCTTTTGAACTCAGCCTTTTGTTCACTGACTGTACTAGAGTTACACAATCTCAAATAAGTAAGCAAAGTAAATAACCATTGGAAGCATGATAGATGCCCTAAGATGACTCTCCCACTCTACTCCTCCTCTGTCTGTGACTCCTGTTGTTCACAGGTATGTCGAATCTTCTCCTCTTTAGCATGGATGGGACCTGGGATTTCCGTTTGCCGAATAGAAGAACATAGCAAAAGTGATGGGCTGTAACTGCTGCGACTACCTTTGCTAACTAATTTGTTTTAGCCAATTCTCTCCCACTGCAGTTTTGGAGAAGTTAGCTGCCATGTTGGGAACTCCCTTTGGGGTGAATCAGAGGGCATCATGGGGGCTGTGGGCAGCTCCTGGGAGCCCAGGGTGGTTTCCAACCAGCAACCAAGGAAAACAATTGATGCTCTAGCTGCTATGTGTAAAAGTTGCCAAAAACCAAGTGAATGAGGAAGAAAACGTCCCACTCAGCACACTCAGGAGACCTCAGTCCCTGCCTCAATTGCTGACTTGAAGAAGACCCACCTAAGCTGGGCCAAGACTCCTAATGAAGGAAACTGTGACATGACGAGTTCTTTTAAGCCTTAACATTTCAGGTAAGTTTCACATAGCAGTAGGAAATGAATACAGGAAGTACTTGCTTATCTTTTTAGACTGAATAATGGAGCCATTAAAAATATGTCATTTTTAGTTCCTCTCTCTAATGAAGTTGATTTCTTTTTCTTTTTCTTTTTTTTTTTTAGAACCAGGGATTGAACTCAGGTCCTTGCGCTTGCTAGGGAAATGCTTATTCCACTGAGCCATCTCCCCGGCTCTAATGAAGTTGAAATAGAATGTACATTGACTGCACTATATTTTCACCATAGAATGCTAAACTGTTTCATTTAAGAAAACTATTTTTTTAAAGGCACCAGTTTCATATGTAACTAGGAAAAATATAACTGTGGACTGTGGGATTTTTCTGTTCCCAACACTTTTTACATCTTTAAGACATTTTTATTGTATTAGTGAACGTTTTGTTTATTTTTTTTTTTTTAAACACAAATTCTTTGCCACATAGCTTTCAGGAAAAACAAAGCAGGTCATTAGAATGTTATTCTTCTTTTCACACAGATAAGAAAAGAAAACAAAACAGTAACTTTGATAAATATTTTTGAAAACAGAAGTTCAATTGACTTTCAAACATATTTTGTTTGCATTCCTGTGTTTTCATAATGCTGATAATACCTTTAATTATGGCCTCCTTTGTACAAGGTAACTGTTCCAGACTGATATTCTTATGTAAATATTATCTGGTTGAATTATTGATTCCAGGAAAGAGAAATTACTTAACATCAACTTTATGCAAGAGGCGAAAGGGAATTCTGGGAGGATGAAAGTTCTGCTTTATCCCTTCTCTCAACTCCCCTCCAAAGCATTTGTTATTCTCAGCTTAGGGCAGTGATCAGATGAACTTGGAAGCTTTAAGAAGTCTTAGAAAAAAAGCCACTGTGGGCCTTTGCAGTGGACCTGAAAACCAGCCAGGAAGAGCACTTACAAAGACCGGGACATGCAGGTAAGCCCTCAGACTGCAGGAAAGGCTGTGCAGAGCCATCTTGGCTTACCAAGGCTGGGGCATGGGCAGGTTTCTCTCCACCTATGAGACTTGGTGAATGGAGGATAGGAGGAACAGAGGCCAGGGATTCCATGCAGGGACCCAGGGTGTGTGTGTGTGTGTGTGTGTGCGTGTGTGTGTGTCTGTATGTGTTGCCATATATTTAGGCAGGGCTTCAAAGACAAGGAAAGAGAAATAAACAAGAATTTCCCAAGGCAATTAGCTATTATGGAGACAAGTGACAGCATGCACAATGGAGTAGCTATGCGGGTTTGAAATTTATACACACACACACACACACACACACATGCACGTGTGCACACATACACATACACAAGCTTTCTGAGATGAAAATCATCATTTTCAACTAAAACACATAATAAATAAGTTGAAAAGGATAATGATCACCAGTGACCTAAACAAGTATAAGAAATCCTTCAAATTCTAGAACTACAATATAATGATATCAAAACTATACAAAAGAATTATGGACTCTTGGTGACTTCAGGTGTGAAAGAAAACATGAGCCCCCAGGGATATAAAATAATCACCACTGCAGGACAGAAACAAGAAACAGATGGAGGATAGAGAAAACATATTTGTAATAGAACAAATTTCTTAGATCTAAAAATCTGAGTTTCTAGTTTTATGGAGTCTGACACATAGGATTTAGAAGACTTTTATTTCATAGACATATTTTCATAAGAACAAATGGGTGATCTAATGCTTCTTCCAAAGTAATGGCAAACTAATCTAGACACTAGTGCAAGGCTCGATGAAAGCCACACTGAATTCTGCAGGATAGTGGAGCAGCATATATGTCCCACTGACCAGAACTGCCACACTATGCTATGAGTAATAGTTGCAGGCATATCTATGCATGGAAGAGGCAACTAGCAGAGCATTTGCAGGGAGAGTTATTGCTAGCTTCATCACCAGGGGGCTGGGCTAGCCACTGGAAAAAAAGTTTGTGAATTGATTTATATAATGTTATATAAGCTGGACATAGCCCTACATGCCTATAATCATAGCCCTCTGAGAAGCTGAGGAAGGAGGATTTCAAGTTTAAACCAAACTGAGGGGCCCATCAAACAGCTCAGTGGATTGAAGTGCCTGCAAGCAGGGATAGAGGCTGAGGGTTCAATCCTAGGGTTCAATGCTGTGCTGGCCCCACCCCCAGGGCATGCTGAGATGGCAATTGAGACTGGGCATGGTGGCACACGCCTGCAATCCCAGCTCTTGGGAAGCTGTAAACAGGCGGATTTAGTGGAAAGACCTCGAACACCCTGTAGACCTTTCCCTAAAATACAAAAAAACCCAAAAAACCAAAAACAAAAAAACAAAAAAACCTGACCAATTTAGTACCTTAGTGAAATCCTGCCTTGAAAAAGAGGCAGGATATATTTATTTATTTAATTTTGGTGGAAGTGGGGATGGAACTCTGGCCCTTGTGCTTGCCAGGCAAGTGCTTATTTTTTTTTTTTCTTTTTGCAGTACCAGGGATTGAACTCAGGACCCGGAGCTTGCCAGGTGCAATTGCTTATTCTACAGAGCTATCTCCCTGGCCCCTTTCATTTTATATGTATAGTTCTCTTTTGTGTGTGTGACAGGCTCAGCTCATCCTGGGGATGGGGTTAGCATGGCACGTGGTGCCAGGGATGGAACTGCTGTCCCTGCGCTGCCTAAATTTGCCTAAGCAGGCACTTTACACCACTGAGCTATCTCACCAGCCCCTATATATATAGTTTTCATTTTTTTAATTAATTTTTTTTATGGAATTGGGTATTGAATTCAGGCCCTTGTGCTCATCAGGGAAGCACATATTCTACTGAGCCATCTCCCTGGCCCCTACATAATTTTTATTTACTTCACTTGAAGTTTTATATTTTAAAATCAACGCTTGGCCATTGAAATCAGTCAATCTATGTAAAGCTATGTAAAAATATCCTTTTTCGCTAGACTAGTTGCTTCCCACCCTCTCTATTTTTCATCACTGCAAACCCTTTGGTGTATTTATTTCCAGCTTTCTTTATATCTACTCCAGCATAGGATGTAGAGGCGGAAAGACATTTATAAAGCAAGATTCATACAATTACTCCTACTACTCAGTAGCATTATTTCATTTGCTTTTCCAGTGGACAGAGCTCAAAACTATCAGAAATCATGAACCCGTCTGAGACCCAGATCCAACATCGTGGGGTCTTTCTTCTCTTTCTCATTCCATACTTCTACCTCCTCCTACAGTTAGAATGCCAACTGCAGATGACAGTGATACTTTTGCTTTTGGTTTTGTCCCCTAATACATGCAAAGTTGTGCCATATTTCCTACACCAATATTATTATGTATACTACATTAATACTAGTATATATCACACCAGTACTATTATCAAAAATAAGATATCTGACCAAAGTTTTGTTTTTTGCAGTTTCTCTTGACCTAAGAATATAATCTGTTAAAGGTAGATAGTTAGATTATGTAAAATTGAGTTAGCAATTTTATTTTTCTTGTTATCATTTTGACATTGTTATTCATTTATTTCTGCAAACACAAAAGTTTAGATCTGTATTTTTGTCTTTAATACTTTTTTGAGATGAGTGACAGCAATGACTAAATAAGTCAGGCTGATTTACCGCCAAAGATTTGCTTAGCACATCAGAAATGAGTTGGCTCTCTTATCTTTTTCTGTTTACTATGATTTTTGAGCATGAAAAACATTTGCATATTTCAAAGGTCAAAAATATGTAAAAATGTATACTTGAAATATCTCACTCTGATCAGTTTAGCTTTCCTCTCTGTCACTGCCTCCTCCTCTTCCGCAAAACCATTTTCAGTTGAATCTGAAATGTCCTCTGTTCCTTCTTGTCAAAAGAAGCACCTGCATGTACTTGCAAAGATTCCATGCTCTTTTTATTTCTTACTTTTTCTTATGCAATAACACAATATATATTTTCCTTTGTGCTCTGTTCTTTTAATCAACAACATATCTTGGAAATATTCCATATTTTTTCATAGTGGATTTCTCCCCATTCTCTTTTTAAGGCTTAAATATCCTGTAATTACAACATAAAATATGAAATCCTTTCATCTCTGTAACTGAGCTCACAATAAGGAGGGAGAAATGCTTCAGTGCTCCAAACCAAGAGTAAATTGAGTACCAGAATGTTTAGTAAACACAGATACATTTCAGGGGGCGTGCTGGTGGGAAGCAGAGCGTTGGTGGCCCTGTGCCATGAGCTTTTGTGCCACTAGAGCTTGGGTCTAGATGAGATGGGGGTTGGAGCTTAAGTTCTTCAGATGAAGCCACCATCCTCCGAGAACCATATTCTTAATAAAAGACTGACCTGAGAAACATTGCCTCTTGGCTTAGGTGAAAGCAAATACCTCTGCCCATGTTTGCCTAGACACTATGCATCCTCATGGTCTCTAGTAAACCTTAAGTTAAGAATTTAACATGAAACTAAACCTTTCGTAGTCATATAGAAGGAACCTAATAAAAGTATTCTTAAGATATAATTACAAAAAAGGATATAATTCCACAATCAAGTTACAAAGAATATTTCTAGGAGGAGAAGAAAGTATCTGCTATAATAAAAATAAGTATAAAATTGACACAATCAATAGCATAAATGGAATCTTCATGAAATTGAGATTATCGAGTAATAATTATAAAGGAGTAGAAAGGGCCAGCCAAATAGCTCAGTGGATTAAAGCACCTGCAAGCAGGTGCAGGGGCTGGGGGTTTGATCTTCAGGCCTGCTGTGCCAGTCCTGCTCCAGGGGTGAGCTGAGAAAGCAATTGAGACTGGGCGTGGTGACCTGCCCTTATAATCCTAGCTCTTGGGAGGCTATAAACAGGGGGATCACTATGAGTCCAATCTAGTAGTGAGATCATGAACACCCTTTAGACCCTTCCCTAAAATATTATACATATATATAAAATAGGTTGAAAATGGATAAAAATGTAAAAGATATTCATATGTGTAAAAACAAATGCAGTACTATAGATAAAGGACCAAGAGAACATAGTCTTCTATATCAGAATACAAATATCAAAAATATTGAAGAATTAGTGTCTGCTATGATTTGTATCTAGATGTACCCCTAAAGCATCATGCAATTGTAGAGTCTTTTCAAAGGTAGCTGAATCTAGAATTTGGGATTAATTCCGTTTCAGTGTTGGGATTAAGGGTGTAAGTACTGCACTTGCCTTAGGGCAAGTAGTCTCAAGAGTTAAAGTACAAAAAGAGGCCCCTCTTTCTCTCCTTCCCTTGCTTGCTTTGGCCGGTGGACTGTTGCCTTCTGCCTTGTGCCACCCTCCCTTGAAGGCCGCAGGTTATGGAGCAGAGCCTCTGCAGACAGTGAGCTGAATACATCTTCCTCCCTTTAACCTTGGGGGTCAGGTATTTTGTCACAACAAGAAGAAAAATAAGTAAAACAGTTTCTCATAATTTTTTCTGTAAAATCAAGTCAAAATAAGCATAGAAGGAGGAGGAGGAGAGGAAAGCAATGAAGAGAGGGAGAAAGGGAGAGAGGGAGAGAGAAAAACTGTTGAATAGGAGTTAGCTATTAAAAACCATAGGTTAAATGTCTTAGCCTATGAGACACTATTCTATTCTACAGCTGAACTTTTGGGTTTACTGGAGATCAATTAATTTGGAAAGAGCTTGGTACATATTACTGAAAGCAAAGCCCTGGTGCTGAAATTCCACAGAGGAGAAAAACAATCTGGTGATACAATGCTAAAGAGAGGCAGGAGCTAGTCTGGTTGTCCAGGCCTCATTTCATTTATCTCCAAGACTTTGATTTTTATCCAAAAGCAATAACTTTTGCAGATAGAGATGTGATCCAATTTGGATGATGAACACTTGCTCTTGTCTTCTATCCAGGCATTGGACCTAAGCAGAACAGTAAAAGTCAGAGGTCATTTAGGAAGTAAAGCTTCAATGCAGGGAGACGATAAAGTTTAGGATGGGGTCAAGCATGTGAGAAAGAATGGGGATTAATAAATAAACTAATATAAGTGATACTTAGAAGTAATATGATAAGCGTTCATGATGACTTGCCTTTAGGGGTAGGGAAGGAAAGAGGAAATATTCAGTTTGTAGAAGTGAGTACATCTAGTACTACTAAGGAGAACACCAGCCACCCTGCTTCAGGAAGGTTCAATCTTCCTTTGCCTCTACTTGGGAGAATGAACTTCTTGCCTTTCTTTTAAACAAGCCACCTGATTTGATTACTTTCTCATTGTTGGGTAAAATACCTGAAACTCACAATTTGAAGAAGGGCTCCCTTTGTCTCGCTGTTGTGCGGTGCATCATCCACGGACAAGAAAGCAGTGACGGGGCAAGGGTCGTGCGGAGGAAGGCTGCTCACTTTCTGGTGGCCAGGAAGCAGAAAGGGAAGGGAGGCATTGGAGAGGGAGGTGTGCCCACCCAAGGAACGCTCCTGGTGGCCAGTCTGGCCCCTCCTCCAAGTGCCTGGGACTTGGGGGGCATTTTAGATATAAACAGTCTGCAAGTACCTGAGGATGTCTGATTTATGTCATTTTTTTTGATATATATATTCCCACTGAGAAATCTGACCTTTACAATTAATTATTTCCAGAATAAATTTAGGTGAATGGAACATCAAGGTAGGGCTAGGTGACCAAAAATAATATGAACTTAAAGGGTGGAATTTTGTGTACTTTAGATATTCGGAAGTATAACAAATATACCAGCATTGTTCTAAGTTTTATGACACCCTTCTTAGAAGAGCAAAGAATTTCCCAAAGGACATCTAAGTTCCTTTCTCCAACCAGAAGTAGCAGCCGCTTTGGGGCCCCTCGGGTCTGGAAACTGCCCGCCTCCTGCTCCACGCAGCAGCCAGCTGTGCCTCCTCAGCTAATTTGTTCGCCTGTGATAAAGGAACGTGGATCCCTTCTGTGTCTTTTGACATTTTTAGGGCTTCATCTGTGTTTTTTTAAAGATCTGAGGGATTTATTCATGTTCAATCAAAACTCTGAAACTGTCTGCATGTTCAAACCATTTGAGCCCCTTTCTATTTATTCAAAGAAAGAGCAACTCTTCTTGTCTTTGTATATTTATGCAGCTCCATAATCTGTTATTTTATGTTTACTGTAGATATTTCTACATGGCTGTATTTTTGTGTCAATGGAATTATTCACAAATCAGGTAATCCCACTACCTGGTCCAACCCTCTTCCAATAATTTCCCTTCATCCATAGAATGATAACAGTGTGAGTCACGGTCCCACGAGGAGACCCCAGGATGCTTCTTCCTCTTGCTCCTCTTCTGGTAATTTACTCCAGCCACATTGTCTGCCTCAACAACTGCAAGGAGAAAAGACACCCCTCAGTCTTTGCAATTCCTGCCCAATTTACTCGAAAACTCTCTCTTCAGATACTGATGTAGGCTTTAGAGTAAAGCATCACACTGGTTTACCAACATCTGATTCTTTGTACACAAAACAGCATGTTGGGCTGGGGAGATGGCTTAGTGGAATAAGCGCTCCCCTAGCAAGAGAAAGGGCCTGAGTTCAATCCCCAGCTCTGCAAAGAGAAAAAAAAGAAATGTTTGGGGCTGAGGAGATGGCTCAGTGGAATAAGCACTTCCTTGGCAAGCACAAGGGCCTGAGTTCAA
>NDGN011425353.1:0-11133 GCA_002564285.1 Tympanoctomys barrerae
TTGAATTTAGACCCTTGCGCTTGCCAGGGAAGCGCTTATTCCACTGAGCCATCTCCCTGGCCCCCCTAGTCCAGTATTTTTAAAAACTCAGCCTGGATCTGCACAGGGCCAGGCAGCACTACTCCTTTCTTTTTCCATTTCTGATGCCCTCTTCAGATCCCAGGAATCTCTGTCCTCTGGCCCTGAGTAGAATAACAGGCATGCTAGAAGAGGGCCCCACCTGGAGTCTTCCCTCCAAGCCACGCTTTCTCAACCACCGCATCTATCCTCTGGGTTAATTTTTACACCAGTTCAAAAAAAAAAAAAATGTTTTGAGAAGGATAGAGTTAATCACCCAAAAATGCTTGATGTTTCCTTTCCAGAAGACAGGCCCAGCTTCTGGGTGAACCGCAAATACTGTCTGTCAGAAAGTGCTGGGAGCTCTTAGCAGGCATCACTTATGAGAAATTGGTCCCACTCCCTCTGCCCTTCAACCCACGAACTCCTGAGTCACGCTGTTCCGGGTGCCCTTCTGATAACCACTGCAGCGAGGGTGGGGCGCCGTTGGCGGAGTGAGCCAGCCCAACCCTCTGATGCCCGCGTCGCAAAGGTGAAAAGGCAAGCCCAAGACCTCGCAGCCCGAGTCCAAGCAATCCCAAAAGCCTCAGCCCTTGTTTTTGCGCCGGCCTCCAGATCCCTACAGGCTGTGTATTTGTTATGGGACCCAACCAAGAATGCAGAAGAGAGGGAAGAACACACCATCAGAACCTAGTTTACGGCTAGAAAACCATTATTAATGCGATAATCACAATAAATCAATGAAAGAAATACTTTTTCTGTTAGGTAAGGAAACAATTTGGAAGAGCTATAAGCGGGAAGGAAAGAATTTGAGAACGTTGGGGTCCCTGTCCCCCCCTCCGGAGCATCCCGTGCCCTGGGGGCGTATCGTGGTCGGAGCCAGATGACGTCACCACAGCATCGCTCCGCCCCCGTGTTTTCGTGTTCCGCTCGCGGGGAAGCCGCAGGGGTTCCTCCACCTGGCAGCTCCTCGCCTCCGGGCCGCGGAGCTCTCTGAACGCTGGTCGGGTGCAGTGGCCACGGGAGCTACAGTTTCTGGAGCGATCCTGGGAGTCCTGCCATCGGCCTGAGCCGGCGGGACGCGCGCGACGCAGTCTTCAGCGAGGGAGGCAGGCCCCGCGCGGGGATCTGGAAAGCGAGCCTGCGGCCCACCATGAAGTTCCAGTACAAGGAGGACCATCCCTTCGAGTATCGGAAAAAGGAAGGAGAAAAGATCCGAAAGAAGTACCCGGACAGGGTCCCGGTGAGCGAGCCCCGGGCGGCGCAGGAGCGCGGGGGCGGCGCGAGGGCCCGGGGTGCAGCAGAGGCGTCGGGACCGCCCGCCCCGAGACCCGAGCCTTACCCGCGGGGCCCGGCCCGGCCTGCGACCTTCCAGACCCGCCCGCCTGGCCGGCCCCAGCTTCGTGCGCTCCCGTGACTCAGCATGACGCGCGCACGTGCGGCCGGACGGGCGCCCGCGGGCCTCGGTGTCGCGCATCCGCCGGGCCCGGATCTGCTGCCCCGGGAGCGCGGGGAACGGGCACGGCTGGCGCTGCGACTGGGTCCCCTCGGTGTCTGCCTGAATGGATCGAGGCTACTTTTGTCCTTTTGTCATAGGCTTGGGAGCAAAAAATGTAGGAGCCAGCGGAGTCTTCCCTGGTTTCTCCCCGTGCGAGCGCGGGGAGGCCCCAGACGGGCCCGGATGCAAGGTCACGTTCCGGGCCCTGCAGCCCGCCTGCTGTTTCCTGGCTCCAGGGCCAGGTGGGGACGGCCGGCCGGGGTACTGATTTAATCCGACCTTCCCCAGGCCCAGCGAGCCAGATCAAGTTTTTTCTTACATATCAACTCCTGGTTTTAAATACCTGAAACCAGAGCAGGCAGTGAAGAAGGGGGAGAAATGCTAAGGTATCTCTCAGCATCCGGGTGTTTTTCTCTCTCCCCCCTCCCCCGCCCACTTGCCTGGTTTTTCTCCCTTGTGGGCTGCGCAGCTACACTGGAAGGCAGATTTTTTGTGTGTGTAATAGAAGGAACAGCAGTTGTTGGATTTCAGAGATGTTGGGAGTTGGGAGCGCTTAAAGGTTGCGTTTTTATTTTCATGTGGAGGCACTCGGATAAGTATGTGTAATTTAAAAAAAATAGGAATTAATGATATTTTCTTCTTGACCCACAGGCTCTTTGGGAGCCTTTGGGATTCAATCCTTGCCTAACTTTTATGAACTTGTAGCTACTAAAAGGAACCCGGGCATTAGCCCAGCAGTAGAAACTCTTTTTCTGTAATGGTTAGGATTGTGGTACCCGGGGTATTTTACACACAAGGGTTTTCTGCCAAAGAGAGAATTTCTACTTTTTACCAGTATGTGATCCCTGGAATTGAGTGACAGGTTTAAAAGTTTGCTTCAAGTCTGATAACGCTAATCCCCATCTTTAATACTTAAAAATGACAGCTAATTCCAGAGACATCATAGCCACATACTCAAGCAGTGTTCTGGTTCTTGGCCGATGTGTTCACGTAGTTCTCACACCATTGGCAGCCCCATTCTATGGAATAAAGCGTTTGAATTACAGAGAGGTGAGGTAGCTAGTGTGACATTGCTGGCCTGTGGCAGTGCTGGGATTCCAACCCTGCCTGTCACAGGGTAGAGCTTGAGAGCCTCTGATCTCTACGTCATATCATTTTTAAGCTTACACTTTTATTAGCCAGAATTAATAATATGCCATGTATGTGACATTGCTGAGAACTTGAGATAAACTATTGTTGACCTCATGGAGTAGCCTGGTGCCAGCCAGGTAACTTAAGCAGAATTACCTTTTATTCAAAATTCAACAAGGACAGGCTCTGTTCTAGTAGGTTTTGCATAAATCATGAAATCTAGGGTGTACCTGTTCCCAAATTAAAATGCCAGTATATTTCTTCAAAACAGAACCTTTTCCATTTCAATCATTTACTTGAATTGGCCCAGAATATTTTTACTATTCCTCCCGATAGTTTTCCTGTTTATAATTCAATATTAAATATTTTACTTACAATTTATAAACCATGAAAACCGTCACTTATCTCTGGCTCCTTCAGTCATGTTTCACTGTGGAGCCTCCTACATGCAGTGACCCTAAGTGAGTCAAAAGGGCTCTGCAACCTACATAATTTTTGTGTCCTGCATGTGAACCTAGGACTTCCAGTTTGGGAAGCATTGCACTTTTACCCTTGAGCTGTCCTGTTAGCTCGAGAAATTTGGCTTTAATTCAGTGTTATCGCAGGAATCCCAGTTTCTGTAGGGTGAATCCTGTCTTCTTATTTGCCAGAGGGTCTTGCTGTGTAGCCCAAGTTGACATTGAACTTTCTGTGTTACTGGTCTAAAACTCAGGATGGTCTTAGCCTCCTGAGTGCTGGAATTAGAGGTGCGCACCAGCATGCTGGCTGTCTTTTTTTAAAAAATGTAATTATCCCTGCTGAGTGTTGGCTGCCTTTCACAGAAGAAATCTGAGAGCCAAAATCTTGTTCAGGGTTCACTGAGTACGGTTGGGTTTCCAAGAAACCTAGATGATTGCTTGTCAGTAAAAGCCCTAAAAAAAAAAAAAAAATCACCTTCCTCTTCCTGTTCTTCCCAATGTCCTTCCTAGGTGTCCCTTCCATCTGTTTTGTTGTCCTCCTGCTCCTCCTTCCTCTGGTTTCCTTCTGTCTTCTCCACAGGAGCTGCTGGGCCTTGTGCCTAGGGGTAGTGCCAGGCTGGCTGTTCCATTTGAGGTTTGCAAGACATCTGCATTCTCCTGTCCATCCATCCTCATTTGGCACCCTTCACTGGGCTCCCTCTGAAACTCTTTTACCTGTTATTTTCAACTTATGACTCACCTCTGTCTACACAAGTTCTTGTGCTGACTTTGGAAGTACTTTGTTGCTACACTTTGAACCCAGGGCCTCGTTTATGATAGCAATGAGCAAAGGCCCCAGTATTTAATTTAAAAGCTCCAGTCACTGCCTTCACGTTGATAGAGACTTCTTAATAATTTGCAAAACATTTGACATAAAGTATTACATATTACTTAAATTCACATAATACCAGTATCGTGAATTGTAAAAGGTATGTTTGAAAATTATCTTTCATTGGAAGGATACTCATTGTATACAGAAGCTCAGATGTTAACTGAGCTGTTGAAGGTCACAGCTACTAGGGCTATTAGTCCATTGTTTCTGCTTCATTTAATATTTTGATACTTCTGATACCTTTGTGTAAAAGAATAATATATATGTGTATATATAATGCATGTGTGTATTTATATATCTTCTTTTTTTATTAGAGAAATCAATGATCTTTATTAAATTTGACACAGAAGTGTTTACTGTGCACTTTAAAATTTTTTGCAGTTTAAATTTTAATTTAACCAACATTGATAAATGGTTTAATGTACTGTCATCATCCTACAATCTCATTTGTTATAAAAACTTTTGTTAGGTTTTCATTTGAGTGTCTTTAGTACTTTTGCAGTCATTCCTTGAAAACTTTGACAAAATAGACCTCACTACTGTTACATCTTAATTCAGGATTCCATTAGTGTAACAAATTCTTAAGAAAATCAGCTTACAAAGAGGTTTCTGTTGGCGCACGGTTTCAGTGGCTTCATTCCATAGAGGTAAATTGGCGCCATCCTTCCCTGTGTTTGGCGAATGAGAGCCCTGGTGGAGTAGAACTCGCGTCATGTGGAAACGGAAGAGAAAGAACAAGAGACAGGATCCACAGTCGCCTTTGAGGATATGTCCCCAGTGAGCTGATGCCTCCCCTCTTCAGATTCCACCACCTCCCAATATCACCTAGCTGGGGGCTAGTCACATAACACGTGGCCTTTTTGTGTTTTTTGTTTTTCTAAGACAGGGTCTTGCCATGCAGTTCAGGGTGGCCTTGAACTCGTGGTAATCCTGCCTCATCCTCAAGTTGCTGGGATTACAAGTGTGTGCTATCAGCCCTGGCTATAAGGGTATTTTAGAGACAGAATAAAACTCATGGGTAATAGAACCATCTGAGAAAACAACAAAGTCTTCATATTTTAATTAAATGCCTTAAAGGAAGTGTATGCTGTAGTTTACCTCTTGGTAACTTGTAATGACGTAAAATCAAATGAGAGGGATGTGTAATGTGAGGAATGAACATTTGCATCAGGCCCAGATAGTCTCACTTCCTGTGACATGGCTGTGCAGTATGAAGGGAAAACTGTTGGCCTGTAGTTTTGATTCCCATTCGCCTGCTTTCCTTCTAGGTCATCGTGGAGAAGGCTCCTAAGGCCAGGGTGCCTGATCTGGACAAGAGGAAGTACCTAGTGCCCTCTGACCTCACTGGTAATGTCCTTTCCCAACCAGGGACCTTCAGTCCTGGATAGACCATTCTCAATCCTTGTAACCTGCATCAGAGATAGTGAATGAGTATGAGGACCCTTTACCAGAGCACGCAGCTAGAGCCGATCCCACTCTCATCACCAGTGCCCTGTACCATTTTCCACCACTGTGTCCTGTTTGATTTAGACACAGCGGAAACCAAAGATGTTTAATGACAAGACATTCATTTTTAAACCGCATTTAAAATTCAGTCTTGCTTGTATGGTAGTAATTTGTTCCAATGGAAAAACCAGTCCTGTTTTGGGAGGATATTTTAGAGATTTGACTAAATATTTGTCTCCTAAAGGTTGTTTCTTTTATAATCATGTTTTTGGATTCTATTTGGAATCATGAGAACATGTGCAGTCTCTACCTTGATTCTTAATGGAATCTCCATTGTATCCAGGATATCCTGGGTTTTGCAGGAAAATTTGATGGGCAATTATTATAATGGATTGTCACTTCCGTAGAAGTTTTTCCAGTAGTCTTGGGAAAATGTTAAACATGGAACTCTCATTGCCTTAACGTTGTGTTGAGTGCTAATGTTACTATGAAATTCTGGCTCCTTTTTCCTGTTTGTCTTAGGATGGAAGTGGGGATAGGAAAGTATTTGAAGTCAGGTTTAGAAATGGAGCAATGTCTTAGTCTACATAGACTCCCTTGGTGTGGTTTTCAAAAGTGGACGTGCTAGCATTAGTTCTGAAACTAAGGAGCAGTGATCTCAGTGTGGCATGTCAGGGGTTACGCAGACCTCTTTGAGATTTGCTGTTTACCCTGCTCAGATGGCATATAAAGCTGGCACTAATCCCCTATTTGTTTTTTCTTCTTGCCCTTTTCCTTCTCCTTCATCCAGTTGGCCAGTTCTACTTCTTAATCCGGAAGAGGATCCACCTGAGACCTGAGGATGCCTTATTCTTCTTTGTGAACAACACTATCCCTCCCACTAGCGCTACCATGGGCCAGCTGTATGAGGTAATGGTCCTGTCTCAATGCTCAGGAGGGTGGCATCCTCTTGCTTTTGTTTAGTGTATGTTGATGACATAGCTAGAAGTGGGGCAGGAGGTGTTTTTTATCAGGATCCTCTTACACGTGGCAGTGTAAGGCTGTGGGAGATTAGATGCCTCTTGTCCCGGTAGAGATTGGGCACAATACTAGATTTAATCCTTTTGAAATCTTTTCTCAGACTTGCCTGACTGTACTGCTTTAGTGCTGGCTCGCCTTCATTGAAACAGCAGGAAATGCTCCCTGATAGCAAAAAGTTGCAAAGCAGCTTTTACTGTCTTACTACAGTTGTCATTAATGTGTAATTTGTGACCCAGTTATCTGTTCCAGTCCCAGTTCATTATATTCCCACTTAGCAGATTGAGAAGACAAAGGTGAGTGAGCTAGCCCCTCAATACAATACAATACCTTACTGAAGGTATTGTACGTGACTGAGGCTGTATTTTCATACTTCCTGTGTAAACTGAAAATGTGGCTTTGACAAAACAAAAATCTTGAAGCAGATGCCCCATTATCTGACCACAGTGAGTCAGATAAACTGAATTTAAGGCTAAATATTTAAATTGATTCATTTGTTATAATAGAAATTCAGTGTGTTACATGGTTTGGTTTAACTCGCACAATTCTAGAATCTGAGAAAAACTTATAAAGGGCTTAGCTACTGTAAGTATAGTCTTAAGACTGTAATGGCATTATTCCTTAAAAGATTTCATATAGCTGATGCCTTTTCTGCATCTCCCATTAGGGAATTGCATGGATGTCTAGTCACACCTAATCTAACCTTTCTCTATAGCATATACTCTTTTTATTGTATACTCTAGTATACATGTCTTGCAGTATCAGTTGCTAGAATAAGCGTGTCCGAGTAAGACTGTACCGATCATCTCTGTATCCAGATGCCTGTGTGTATTGTGTTCTCAGCGGAGGGTTTTTGTGAAGTCAGAGCTCAATTCTAGCCACTTTTGCCTATTTTTTATTCCTCTTATTTTTATCACTGCTGGGAATCAAACGCAGGGCTTGACCCTATGAGGGCAGTGTTCTCCCACTGGACTACACCCAGACCTGTTCTTTGCAGTGGAGGTGAATAACAACTTCTATGCCTATTTTATAAGCTTGTGTGGGGCTCAGAGTTCTAGAGATGATGATTATGAATGTTTCCTTGAACTGCCATCGTGTCTCTCCTTCTAGGACAACCACGAGGAAGACTATTTTCTGTACGTGGCCTACAGTGATGAAAGTGTGTATGGGAAGTGAGTGAGGGAAGCCCAGCAGATGGGAGCACCTGGACATGGGGGTAGGGGAGGGATGTGAGTGGGACTTGAGGGAAGAGCGGGAGGGCTCCCACCATGGAGAAGACGGAAGGAGGAGACCTTGGAAACTTACACTGCACACATTGTCGTCATGTCTTCACACGCTCAGTTGATGTTTTTTTGCTGCTTCCTCAGCCCAGGGAGAAAGCATGTCAGGACAGAGCTGCTGGATTGACTTCGATAAAGGAGGGAGAGGTCCTAAGTTCATGACATTGCCTAGCGTTAAGGTTTTGGGACTTCACAGTAGGTCAGAAGATGGGCAAATTCAAGCCAAAGGTGAATGCAATTCAGCAGCAACTGCCATCTCTTTGGGCAGAGATTTGATTTTTGCCATTTGCACAAGTAGGACAGGGAACAGGAATTTCTTAGAAATTGTGGCAGTGGACCACACCTGGGGACCAAAAGACAACCACACTAATTGAAGCATTGCAGCCCTTGATCTTTCCAATTTCTCCACACCCTGTGTCACCTGCTAGTCTTCTCAGACGTGAATGTCACAGTCCCTCTCCAGAGATGGAGTAGACACCCACACAGATGCTCAGAAGGAGCTGTCTTAACTTTGGGAAAGAACAGTCTTGTAGGAGGGGATTGTGATTCCCTTTAGTTTTGATAGCATTAAACTGGAATTGACTGACAAGCTTTTGTCTTAACCTGCTCTCTCTCTGGTGCCCCTTGTCTCACACCTACTTAGGAATATTCTGAACCTTGGGCACTTTAAGTTGCAGGCTACAGCCAGTGTTTTTTCGTGTTGCCTGTAGCAGTTCCCACGTAAAGGGACAGAGATGTCTTTCATGTGGAAGTGCAAGTATGAGGAAAGGTAGACGATCCACGCTTCCCACACATCCAGAATTCTCGCTCGCTCGCCATTGTCCCTCAGTCTCACGCACAGGAATGCTAAGTGACGGCCAGCTGCTTCCCTCCTCTGGTTTTCATCCACTGCAGCTGCTAATTAGAAACGTTTGGAGGGATGTCTTTTAGTAATTCATAGGGGATTAATCAGTTTCTTTTCATTTAAGGGTCAAGGGTGGGGGTGGGGAGCAGGAATTGCACTCTGATGTGACATTTCATCTCTGCTAATGAAAAGGATCCTTTCTGTTGGGAACTCTGTGTGTCCTGTCAGCTTCAGGTTCTTGTAAATGAAGTCAATCATGTCAGGCCAAGGAAATAAAGTAATTGCTTACTGTAAAAACCTTCCGAGTTCTGGGCTGTTGACTTTGTTTGGGATGAGCTTCCTGAGGTGTGGACTCCTGGACTGAACCTTCGTGGTGGCTCTTGGCAGTGAGTGCTCCGGCGTGCTCAGTGCACGCATGTTGACGCAGCTCTTCTCAGGAGTAGCTGTCCAAGGGTGAATGTCACAGTCGGCAATGTGCCTGGTGCATTTCTGATGTGCGCCTGATTTTCTCCTCTGCAAACAAGTTGCTCTGGCCTGTGTATTTCACAAAGCTGAGGTTGGAAGCTGCTTTATATCACAGTCGAGGGATGGGGTAGAAATATGCTGCTCACAGATGCAGATGTCAAGGCCTTGTCCCAGATTTAGCTGACTCCAAATCATCATGTGGGCGACTGATTTTTAATGAGCTCATATAATTCTGTCTCCTTCCAGCTTTCCCGCACATCCCAGCCAACCATTCCACCTTCTCTCCAGTACAGCTTTTGCTGTATGAGACCACTGTCTCCCAAAGTAGAAAGAAACACTTCTGCCAAGCACAAGTGTGTGTTCTGAACCTGCGAAAGCCTCCTTCAGTCAGAATCAATGGGTGGGATGTAGGGCTAGAAGTTGTATGCGAACCTGAACTACCAAGCAGCTGGTAGAAACTCCAAAAACCCTGTAACCTGTCTGTAATGCTGCTCTCCTGGCAGTTAATTTGTCAGAAGGTGACATCTTCTTGATAGCTATAAAGAATAAAATCCCCACAAAGGAAGCAAAGTCATAGAAGACCTGTGATAGGACTCAACCAATTAAAACATGCCCCATGCATTTCTTGGGGAAGTTAAATCAGGAATGAGGAAGACGTCCAAAGTGCAGTGAGCACCATGTAACTTTCTGGAGAATGGGAAGCTTTGCAGGAATTTCAGAGTATTGACACCCGTCCATAGGAAAATACCGGGTGCTGTTCCCTGATAAAGCTGAAAGGAAGCTCATATTTTTCAGTAAAAATGTAAACTGCATGTTGAAATGAATAGATTTAGCCTTCCTAGGAATAAGATTGGATTAGTGTTGGAAAAACAATCTGGGTGTGGTAGTACACACCTGTAATACCAGCTCAGGAGGCTGAGGCAGGATTGCAGTGTGAGGCCACCCTGCACTACATAGTGCGGCACTTGTCTCAGAATTCCAAAATAACTGCAAAGAAATACACAGCAGGTCCTTGCCCTCCTTGGAGACCTGTAGCAGTCTCTATGCCCCAGTCTGCAGGTTATAGAGGAAGAAGAAGTTTGAATTTGGGGGGGGGGGGNGCAGGTTATAGAGGAAGAAGAAGTTTGAATTTGGGGGGGGGGGTCTTTGCTTATTTGAGTTCTATCTCTGGATATTCTAAGAAGGAAAACTATCCCTGGATAGGGTAATGTATACCATTTTAGACCAGCCCCAAGTTTTACAGATGTATAACCTTTGAATTAGCAAGTTCAGAGGCAAAGCTAGACCAGGTACTTCTGGGGTCTGAGATCTGGTTTTTCTAGAAGTCATTTTGTCTCAGGGCTCTTGATAGCCTATCTTTCAAAGCTGCTTACTACCCTTGGGTCATGGTAAGGGTTCTCACGACTACACAGTTCAGGAAGTGTCCTAGTAATCAGGCTCCATGTGCTGCATTAGATTGACTGCCAGTGCTCCTTTTTGGGGAATGCAGTTTAAGTGATGTGTCAAAATTCATTTTTGTCTTTGGAGACCAGGATGATGCAAACAGAAGAATGAGTCCTCTGCTTTTCCCTTGCACTGTAGAAGAATGACCTCAAATAGAGACAGGTGACACATCTGCACTTTATTGTCCTGATGGATTTCATGATCACAAATACCTTTGGAGAAAACACCGTCATTCTCCTTGTGCTTAGTGTAAATTCTCCTTGTACTTAGTGTAAAAGCTGACGCTAGTCCCCTTGGTCTAGAAGCAGCCAGATAGCAGACTTCAGCACCTGGCGAGTGAGCAGTAGACACCAGGATGAATTCCCCCAGGCTCATGTGTTACAGTGATCCTTTGGAAATGACTTCCCATTACCTTGGTGATACTACATTGTTAATTAAGTTTATAATTCTGTGTTGTGTTAGTGTCATTACACAGGCATGGTACGATTTCGAAGCTGTGTATGGAAAAAAGTGCATAAACACTTTTGGATACATTATCAAGTCAGCTGTAATAAACTCATCCTGGAAAATAAAGTAATTGATAATTGATTTCACCTGGCTTTTACTCTGACATCCCCCCCCCC
>NDGN011425356.1:0-10495 GCA_002564285.1 Tympanoctomys barrerae
ACACAACAGAAAACACAAGATTTATATTTATAACCTAAAATGTGAGTTGACGCATTACAAGAAGGCTGCAGTTTTCAGTAAAATTTAGACCATAAAAATCTGTAAGGTGCTTTGCTTGCATGGAACTCAAACCTTTCACAGCCAAGTAGCCCACATCAAAATCAAACTTCAGATCTTGCAGTATCATGTCCCAAAACTCAACCACTGACAGTTCAGGCCTGAGAAGCAGAGTGGCAGGGGACCACCAGTAAATTACTCAACAGGAGGGAAAATACTGAACAAATTCTTGCATTTCAAGCATTGCCCTTCTTTCTTATTTCTGGAGTTTTAAAAATCAATGTGCAATGCAAGGTCAATGGTATTGGCAATCTCAGTTTTCTTCTTTCTTCAGAGAAATTGCCTTTTTCTCAGATTAATAGACTCAGCATGTGAAGAGATATTAAAAGCCACCAAGGGGCTGGGGTGATAGCTCAGTAGAATAAGTGCTTACCTGGCAAGTGCAAGGTCCTAAGTTCAATCCCCAGAAAAAAAAAAAAAAAAAAGCCACCAAGCCTCAGCACTGTGCTCTAATCCACAAACTACCTCATGGTCACCTCCAAAAAGCTGCACTGCTCTCAGTCAGAGCCATCAAAGCTATAAAAACCAACCTGCATCACAACATTGTTCATTCCATTGTGGGATCAGTCAAAATGGTGAAAGAGTCTATATTTTGTACAATCTTAAATATATACAAACTCTAAGCCTTGAGAAGATTATTTTTCGGTCGACATGTAATTCAAAATTTCAAACTATCAAATTGTAAAATAAGAAAACAAAATAGAGTTCTAAACTTCCTTATAATAAAAATGTAATATTTCCTTTTTTAATTTCAAGTGTCAAAGTTTTAAATTTCTTTTTGGACTTCAGCACCCTTGTTTTGCTAGTGAGGACTCCTCCTGGCCACTCTAAATTGTCCATTCTCCAGGATTAAACCCTCCCTCTTCACCATTCCTTACATTCATAGTTTCTAGATTTTTACTTTTCCCTCTAGCTCACCATTTTTTTCTTTCCACTTTCAAGATGTACAGCTCAGCTAGAACTCAAATGCTCACCATCTTGCTCCAGAGATGGTCTTTCAATGAATGCTTTCTCCAACTCGTGGTAAACTATTATGGTAACAACATTGAGTTCAAAATTTACCAAAGCCCTTCTTTGAATATATGTGATTACCTACACTACTCTGCTTTACGGTTCTGTTTTGCACATGAGGTAAACATCTCCTCCTTGGATGAAACACAGAATCTGTTCTTGCCCTTGGCCAGGAACCTGAGTATAGTCTATAACCTCCTCCTCCTCCTCTGAGTCTATCCACCAGACTTGAAGTTGCCTACCTCCTCTGTGTTAATAATTTTCTGGAGCTGAAGGCATTCTTTATCTCTCTCCCTTTTACTTTTTTATCTTGTTAGATTTGGCCCATTGTTCCATCCTGTCTAGCTATTTTGGGCTCCAACATATCTGTCCTCCCGCCCAGCTGCAGAATCATTAAGACATCACGAGTTGCTTAATCTGCCCAGTGGCCCTATCAAGAGGAAGTGAGGTCTGGCGCGGGAGTCCTTATTCATCTCACTCTGACTGAAATGATCGCCTCTTTCCTACCCACTCATAATGAAAAATCTATTCCACAGTTTTTTTCATTATCAATACCAAATTTTCCATTGAGTCTCAGTAGTGCAAACTTCTTCCCTTTTCTGAAAACTAGTCTGTCTTCTGACCCCACTGCAGCCTCGGGCCACACTTCCAGACTCCATGTTTTCTCCACAATCACTGGCAGCCATTTTCAGCTGAAACCACAGTAAGCCAAGGGCAGAGGTCTCATGAAATTTTGTTTGAAGTAGCTTAACTGGAGATTTTCACAGATAAGAGTAATTACTATGATACAGGGTCTGGATTTTTGGCTACAGTGTAGAAGTTCCTTTACTCACCTTTTTCAGAAAGGGCAAACTGTTATCCGCTTTATTTAATGTAGGATTTTTAAAAATTCAACAATAAAATTCCAGCAACTACAAAAACAATGATTTTCAAAAAATACATAATTCTAAAGTCTTTTTTGTTTTGCCAGATGATTTTTTTTCCTCCTGTTTGAAACTCCAAGCTGCTAAAATATGTAATTGGCATCCTACTTTGTACACCAGCTAAATTTCAGCATTGAAATCTATCTGTAATCTCACATAATCATGTAGCTGTAATTATATAACTTTATCACCAGTAAATTATTTTTAACCTGTAATTAACTGTTATCAGGCGGAATGGACAAGCTGAAGCCTTCAGATTGAAGCTACATCACTAAATGCAAAATCTAGTTTCAACTTAGCATTGATTGCTTCTAATCAGTGCAGAGAACAATGTGGAATTACATTCTTTCTGTCATATTTGAGCTCTTTCAGATAAAGTATCAGATTAAGTTTTATAGCCAGACTCAGAGGACCTGTTATATACCAAAATGATCAGGAAAGAAGTTAAAGATTTTAGTGCCAAGTTCCCCCCAAGGGCATGACTTTTGAGGGGCAGCAACAATCCCAGGGTCAGATCAGAAGCATGAGGTTTGACTATAGCTGGCTTGCAAAGGCCGACAACTAAAGAAGTTTTGCCTTTATAAGGATATCGTAAACAGTCTTCTGCTTGACAGGAAGTCAGTACATGCAAATACTATTTTAAAGTCATGGATATTTAATTGTGCTCTAATCTTTATTCTTTATATTTTCAGGTGTCAGCATCTACAACTATTGTCCAAGTGTAATAGAAATGAATCCGGAGGCAGGAAATCCAGGACCCGCTCACAGGCACCTGCTGCAATTTAAATCAAAAAGAGTATTTGCAAGACAATGCATGGATGTAGAAAACATCAGTCAGGGTAGCCACTGGCTGCCTTGCTGGCTTAACAGGGGATTAAAACTCCACCTGCTGTCTCCAGTACCTTAGGTGACTCTGATAGCAGAGGAGGAAATGGGGAAAACAAAAGGTGTAGATAGTAAGAAACAGGGCACATCCATAGGGGGAAAAATATGAGTGAGGAAAAACAGACACCTAGGAAAGGAAATTGTCACTTTCCTGCCTAAAATAGCAGATTCCTTCTTACCACAATTTGCACAGTGAAGGGCATTTGTAACAGAAGGAAAAATACAGGTGATTCACCTTGCAAATGAGCAGGAAAGCCTGACTTGAATTATTCCTCTTGAAGAGGACGCAATTGTCTGTGACTCTATTAAGCTATGCGGTTGTTTTGGGTACTGGTGTTTTCTTCTAAGAGACATATTCCAGTCTGGTTGGAAAATTGCTAATTAACAAATGGCAATGTGTGTCTTTCTTCTACTCTTGATCAGGACCCTGTCCGGGGGATGTCGGAGGGTAACAGACCATTTCTACTGGCTACACAATGCTCCTCATGTCCTGCTGCTGTCTGTTCCATATGGTGTGATCCAATAGACACTTCCGCTAGACCTTGAGGACCACTGCTAACCCTGGTTTTCTAATAAGTGGAAGAAAACCTCTCTCTCTCTCTCTCTCTCTCTCTCTCTCTCTCTCTGTCTCTCTTTGTCTCTGTCTGTCTGTTTCTATCTCTCTGTTTCTGTTTCTCTCTCTCTCTTTCTCTCTCTGAATTTCTGTCTCTGTCTCTCTCTGAAAATCAAAAACAATTATTTTAAACTCCTAGTAGACAGGGGCTGGGGATTCAGTCCCAGGGCCTACCATGCCAGCCCTGCCCCCAAGGTGTGCTGAGATGGCAATTGAGACTGAGCATGGTGGCACACGCCTGTAATCCCAGCTTTTGGGAGGCTGTAAACAAGTGGATCACTACAAGTCTGATCTAATAGTGCGACCCTGAATACCCTGTAGACCCTTCCCTAAAAATACAAATAATAATAATAATAATAAACCCCAATAGGTTCAATATGAAACCGTTCAGTAAGTTAATAGGACCTGTAAACCAACAGAGTGTAGACTATGTAGTAGGATAAGATAGAATACATAAAACACTCCACATGCTAACTTAAAGAAGTAAAAATAGGAATGTGGCAGCTTTCTGTTTCTCTGTCAGAATAACCTCAGATAAGCTAACTTAAAGGAAGATTTACGTTGGCTTACAGTTCCAGAGGTTTCCAAACACAGCCCTTCCAAACCTAAAATACGTAGAAGGGCACAAGGCACCAAAGCTGTTCACCTCATAGCAACTGGGGAGAAAGAGAAAGAGGAGCAAAGTCCACTAGACCTTCCAAGGTCAGGTCCCCAGTGACTAGGTCCTCCAGGGACACCCCTCTTCTGAAGCTTCTATCTTCTACCAGTAGCTCTCCCAAGCCTTCCTCACATAAGTGTTTGAAGGATATTTCAGGTCCAAACCATAAAAAAGTAAAAATTCAACCTCAATAAAATTAAGAAATTGAGACTAGTTTTATCCAGAGGCACCTTAAATAGGTGGGAAAACAAACTACCAAATGAAGAAAAAGATTGTATCCACATCGGCAGTGCTTGTGGCGCTTCACAACACAAGGCTTTCAAATATTTAATTTTTTGTCAGGCCTATTGGTACACACCCATAATCCCAGCACTCAAGAAGCTAAAGCAGGAGGGCTTGCTGTGAGTTTAGGGCCAGCCTGGGCTACGGAGTGAGTTCAAGGCCAGTCAGAGTTACATAGCAAGAACTCATCTCAAAATATTTTAACATATTATTTTTTATTTAATTTAATTTAAAAATTTTTGCTAACTCGATGGGGAAAATAGACTTCAAATGGATTCCATCTGTACTTCTTTTATTATTAGAGACTGACCTCAAGATGTTTATGAGTTATTTGGGCATTTTCTATTGTCTATTAAGTGCTTACTATTTTGACTTAATATTTTAGCATTTAAATATTTTTTGTATTGACTTATAAAATCTTTTTATAATGACGGTAACAGTGTGTTATGCATGCTGCCAATAGTATTTAATATTTTGGTATCAAAAATCACTAATAAACTTGAGGTGTATATAGGTAAATGGATACAAGTAGAGACTATACTTATAAGTGAAATAAATCAGATTTTCATGCATGAACATCATATTTGTCATCCTAGTATAAGAAAGTGAAAGAGTAAGTAAGATCCAAAACATATAATACATATTATGAAAGGGAAAGAAACTGCTCAAAAGAAAAGAAAAATTGGGATAAGGGAAAGGAGAAAAGAAGTAAGATATAGATAGATAGATAGATAGATAGATAGATAGATAGATAGATAGATATAGATAGATATATTATAGTTAAGATAATATTACTAATTTCTATTAGTTAATTAAAAGAACAGTTAGTGCTTATATTGTTTAATCACTCTTACATGCCTGTATCTGGTAATCTGAGCAACTACTTTGAAGATATGCAATATAATAACAATTGTTAATTTCCTACCATCTTGTTTTGAAATTCTGGGGCTGGGGAGATGGCTCAGTAGAGTAAGCGCTTGCCTAGCAAGCATAAGGGCCTGAGTTCAATCCCTGGTTCTACAAAAAAAAATAAATAAATAAAAAATAAAAAATAAACACAACAAAAAAACACCTTGTTTTGAAATTCTGTATCATTTTATTGTTATTATCTTTAAAATAAATATATATATATTAAAAAATCAACTGATTTTTTTGTAGACATGTATTTTCTAAGAGTTCTTTACACTGTCAAATGTAGCAATCTTGGTATTTCTTTTTTTCTTAGAAAGCTTTTGATAAAAAGATCCAATTAACAATCATATATTTACTTTTAGGTATTGGTTTCATTTCATTTTATTTTTTTAATGTATTAAGTACAAGGTCTATAGGGTCTCACTGCACAGATCGAACTCGTAGTGATCCTCCTGTTTTTCAGCCTCCCTAGTGCTGGGATTACAGGAGTGTACCACCATGCCCAGTCTCAGGACCTGTCTCAGGGTACCCTGGGGGTGGGGCTGGCATGGCAGGCCAGGGATTGAACCCTCGGCCCCTGCATCTGCCTGAGCAGGTACTTTAATCTGCTGAGCTATCTGGCCAGCTCTTATTGGTTTCATTTTAATGTACAATTGTTTTATCTATATTGATCTACGTTGATCCATGACAGTAAATACAAACCTAATGTGGCTTTTATTCAAATAATGACTTGTCTTGACATTACATATTAAATATCTCTTTTGAAATTTGTTTGTACTGTTACCTTTATATTTACTAAAGGTCTTCTATAACATGATCTCATCTGAGGCCACTTTGATTCACTTGTCACTCTTCATTTATCACTCTTTCTGTCAGCATCACATTGACATAAATATTATATCTTTAGAATATGATTTAATATTCAGACAGCTCCCCCTCACCTCCCACAACAGTTTTATTTTTTCAAAACTTTTCTCCATTACTCCCATCTAGTCTTTCAGATGAAATCAACTCTCTATTTTAAATTGGTTCTCTGAAGAATAACAGATACAAATTCGAAAGAAATTTCAAAAGCAGAATAAGGCAGGATAGGATTTATAGCCATGTCATATTTACAAGATGAGCAGATGATTTTATTTAGATGTTTTCCTTTATCTAGATATAAACTAGAATTAATTATCCTGTATTGGTGAATACTAGAATCAATTGCCATTACATATATTAATATAGGAGACTAGCATAATAAATACTAATAAAAATACTACCATAACTATGTCATTTCAGTCGCCATCTCTGAGTTCTTTCCATTAAACTTTTCACCAGTGCCATTAGAGAAAGCTAAGGAAAAATCATTAACTCCTTCTCTCTCCTCTTCCACTCTCCATTCTCCCTTCTCCCCTCCCTGTCTCACTCTTCTCCTTTTTGCAGAAGTAATGCAAATCCCAAAATTGCTTATTGATGTAACCAGAGACCACTAAATGGTGTATAATCTTCTTGCTAGAAAATATCCCCCCCCATGGAGACCATGCTCAAAAGTGAAATAAACCAGACTCACGTGTGTAAACATCATATTGTTTTCCTAGTGGGGAAAGCTGAATGAGCGAATAAGGTCTAAAGTGTACAATAGACATTGTAAAATAGAAGAAATTGTTCAAAAGCAAAGAGAAACTGGGTTGAGGGAAAGGAGAAAAGAAGGAAGGGAAAAGCAAAAAACAAGATAAACCAAAACAAACAAACAAAAAAAAAAACAGTAAAGGTAATTATACTGCTAATTTCTCTTAGTTAGAGGAAGAGAAAGATTTGTGCTGATAGTGTTTGGATATCAGCTCAAGCCTACTGTGTTACCACAGCCAGTGTGGTTTAAACTAAAGCTCTACTGTTCATTTTCACATTTTGGATTTGTGTAGTTAAATGGACATTAAATGTCCATGTCTTGTACTCTGAATAACTAAAGATAACAATATGCAATGTATGAACCAGTTACTCTCCTATTCTCTTATTTTGATTTTTTTCTATTTAAAATAAAAAAGAAAAGAAAAACAAAAAATTTCCCTCCCCTAAAAGTAAAGGTCTATATCAAGCATTTTGTATGCTTTCTTTAGAATTAAATCCAAAATATGAAAATGAAGAGTAGAGCTTCGATTGAAACCATATTGGCTGTGGTAACACAGTGGGCTTGAGCCTGAAGAGACCATTTGTCAGCCACGCACTCACCCAGCAGGACAGGAATCTCTTCGACAATGCCCTGTGGCCAATAGACAATTTTCTTCTTTTAGAAACAGGCAACTCTCTGGCCACCTCCCCACCACGCCCCAGCTATTGAAGGGAGAAACTTAAAAATAGAAATAAGAAATTTTTCAACAAAAGGGCACTAAATTTGCCTAAAGGCAAATGATCTGTGAGCCAGAACTACAACCCTAAAGTAAGTGCTGATACATTTATTGACATTACAATATCGACACTCCAACGTAGAGCCTTCTGTATGAGAAAAAGTACAATCATTGCCATAGGTAGGAGCAAAAGGAGAAATGGAAAGAAGCCCAAGACAGAGGCCTCGTCCCTGAGGAATTTACCATCTGATTGACTGGTCAGGGCACATAAGAGGTCATGCAAAATCAATGCCAAACAAGAACCAAAAAATAAATAAATAAATAACTCTTCACTGTATGTTTTGGGAACCAATTCCTTCCTGGCTCCAGCTTGCTTCCTACTCTTTATCTACCTTTTGCCTGAGTGCTCTGAGTTTTTTGTTTATTTAATTTTGCCAAATGGTGCGCATCTTTTTCAAGCACTTTCATTCAGAGATGAGGTAGAGGTGCTGCTACTAGAGATTACAGGGAAGCAGTTGCAAGCTACGACACAAACAGCTCATCTAGTGATTCCTACAAAATCCGTGGCTCAGAGTCAGGCCTTAAGCCTGGAGACTGCTGCTCGGCCTCCCTGATATCCCTCTTACTGGCGTCATATTCTTTGGCAGTATCATGTTCACTTTGCAAATATTAACCCTCCTGCCCTAAGTTCACATGTGAAAAATTGCATTAAGATATAAATTAATTAGGTATTTTAAAATATTTAAAGTCAAACATGAAAATGCTGCGATACATCTCTTCATCACCTTCCCTTGTCTAATTTGCTTTGGAGTCACTGTATCACATTTTGTAGAAGGATTTGTATTCCTCTAATGTGCATGACAACCACACGGCCCAGCATCAGTATCAAATGAAAGGCCTAACCCGTTCCCTAGTCCCCTGCCTACTAAAATAGTGCTTTTTAATCAGGCATCTCTCAGCAGGAAACAGGCCTTCCTATAGCAGGAAGCACAGGAAAGAGGACTGGAGACAGCAATCCCAGAGGCTTTTTTGCCAGAAAGGACAAAATGGCTCTTCTGGCAACTCCTGACTCAGGAAATCACTGAATTAAGCAGTCAATCTGCAGAGTAATTTAGCATGTCATCTGCTTCCTGGCAACAGATATTTGGAAGCATTTATATTTTAATTCAACTCTGTCATCATAGAGGTTACAGCTACTTTTTTCCATGGGCTTCAAGGTCGAAGATGTTGCGGTTTCTGCAAAGCCAGTTCTTTTAGCATCCTTCTCCCTTTCCAGTCTCAGTGGTCCTAACTCTTCTTTGATTTCTGTCCTGGGTCAACCAGACCCTTGTCTTGAGAGCTAAATATAAGTCACATGTGGACATGGAGAGGCCCTTGCAGTGGCTCCCTTGGAAAATATACTAGCAACATGCAAAAGAATGAAGAAGCAACTGTACACCCTAAAATTGCAATAGCATTGTTCTCTTTGGGGAAGAG
This sequence comes from Tympanoctomys barrerae, assembly GCA_002564285.1. Lineage (NCBI taxonomy): Eukaryota > Metazoa > Chordata > Mammalia > Rodentia > Octodontidae > Tympanoctomys > Tympanoctomys barrerae. Next base: position 9,208 of record NDGN011425356.1, read on the forward strand.
GGAATTGGCCAGAAGCTCACTAAGTTGAGTATCATTCCAGCTTTGTCATGGGTTTCTTTGTGTGCTGTCATACTCTCTCCCTCCCCCTCTTCCATTTCTCTCTTTTAAGAGTGAATTTAACAAATGACCACTATCTTCCTCATTTGCAGATAGTAGAGATGGGTAATGCCTACAAGTCAGGAAGCGCCCTCATCCCATACACTGGAGAGATCTGTAAACACATGCACAGGTGATAAGAAATCCATACTAGAATAGTGTCGTTTCTTACATCTGGTAAACATGTGTCCACAAAAATGCCTACACGTACAGCGCATAAAGTACTCGCGGCAGGATTATGCAACTCTAATATATCTGCGGGTCACTGCCACTTGAGGAGATCATGAATACTCTAAGAGGGTAATAAGCCTCAGGAAGTTAATGAGTTTTCAGTGGGGCAGCGGTAGCTATGCTCTTGTCTCCATAGGAACTCCCTATGGCTTTAGAAAGCAGGCTGAGAAAAGCCTGTCCTGAGTAGCAGAAGAAAAATGTCAACTAAATATCCATGAAGCACTGTATATGGAATCTCCCAGGGTCAAGTCCCATATCCTTCAGAAAAAAAACCTAAAATGAGCTTTTCACGTGTGTTACTGGCTTTGATCTCACAGATCTAATTAGGGTCAGAAGAGTTGCCCCTATTATATAGATGATTAAAGTGAGGCTTAATGGAGTGAAGCATATTTCTATAGCTCATAGAGGACTAAAGGGGTGGACTTGGGGTTTTTAGTGTTTGATCCCAAAGACTATCTTCCATTAGATCACAACCTCTTCTATGAGCTGTAGATGTTACTGTCTATGTGCCTCAATTTTCTAATGTGTACGTTGAAAATAATAACACCTAAGTTTTGGGGTCCAAGAAAATCAAAAGAAATTACATAGGCGAAAGCAAGACAGTGAGTTCTTGTTTGCTTCTTCTGTCACCTGCCTCCTTATTACAAATATGAGTGAAAAGTTTATGTTTTGCCATGTATATTGATCCTGTTTGGCACGTAAGTAAATCATCACTTTACATTTCATTGACTTTAAGGAACTTACCTTTTTTAACAAGGCTCAGCTATATTTTGAGGTGCTGCAGCTCAAGAGTTCTTATAGATATTTAAGATATAGATATTTATGTAGAGATTTCTGTATCAAACATTTAATCACTTTCAGTTTATTGCTTCAAAGGTATCATGTGAAAATCCACATATGGGGCCGGGGAGATGGCTCAGTAGAATAAGCGCTTCCCTGGCAAGTACAAGGGCCTGAGTTC
>NDGN011425375.1:0-14180 GCA_002564285.1 Tympanoctomys barrerae
CACTAATTGCCCACGGCACTAAGGAGCTATCACTGATCCCAGCACTTCTCAAGCTCCAGCGTGTGTCAGAGTCCCCTGGACAGCTTCAGCTGCCATGGCCAGCTGGGCCAAGTGCCTGGAGGAAAGGCAATAGTGATTCATATTTTCTTCTCCTTTTAAAAAGTAATTAATAATTATTTTTATGGTCATACTGGGAGCTGAACCTAGGGTGTCCACACCAAGCTACACCCCAGCTTGATGAACTAACTGTACTGGGATCAAAGCCGGGGTGCACTGCCACACAGCTACATCCTAGTCCCAGATTTCACTGAGATAGGGCCTCAATAAGATGCTAGGTTGCCCAGGCTGAGCTCTAACTTGTTAGCATCCTGCCTCAGTTTCCCAGAGTGGTGGATGTCAGGAATGTGCTACCTTGCCCAATTTCAATTGTGTTTCAGGAGGGGTTACTGCTGCTGACTCATGGCTTAGGCTCTGAAGGGCAGTGGCAGGCCCTGTGTTCAATGCTATGAACATACTGCTTTATTTCAATTCCATAACCATCATAACTTACTGAGATCTGTATCAGTGGGAAAGTAATCTATTTCCAGATGAGGAAACAGACTGAGAAGCAAGAGCATTTGCCTGAGGTTGTCCAGCTAGCAAGCAGAATCAACAATAATCAAACTCAGGATGCTTTCACACTACTCAATTTTTAGCCACTCAGATACACTTCCTATTTCCCAAAAGAGTCGGAAGACTAAGGTGGAGTCCTACCTGGATCAGGGACCTCATGTTGGCAAAGTGAGTGTCCATGGCACCCCCGTGGGGGAAGTTCTGGTTCATTCTCTTCATGAGCTCTGTGAAGCAACTGAAGGCCAGGGCCTCTGGCAAGGGGGTGGGGAGGAAGCACAGGACAGTCAGCTATACCTGGGACACAGGTTCCCAAGGGGGCAGGGCTAAGGCCCAGAGCTGGTGCACAAAATCCACAGCCAAAGGAGAAACGTGGCCAAGTGGATTCTGTTTAGATGCTCTCTGATCTGAAGTAAATTACATACTGCATGCTGGCCAGATAGCTCCATGGACTGAAGTGCCTGCTTAGGCAAGCAAAGCGCAGGGACCAGGGTTCAATCCCCAATGTGGTGTGCCAACCCTGTCCCCAGGGTGCGATGAGACGGCCATTGAGACAGAGTGTGGTAGTGTGTGCCTGCAACCCCAGCACTTGGGAGGCTGAAAACCAGAGGATCACTACAAATTCGATCTGTATAGTAAGACCTTATACTAAATACATTAAAAAAAATTATCTACACACTGCTTACCTGAGAGACATTAGACTATTCTCTTGTAGGAAAATATGGTGACAGTAAATGCTCTATTTGTTTCTGTTTTGTTTTTTTTTTTCTTTTTTTTTGAGACAGAGTCTTGGCATGCAGTTTAGGCTGGCCCTGAACTCATTATGTAGCCCAAGATGGCCTCAAATTTGTGACAATCCTCTTGCTTCAGCCTCCCAAGTACTGGGATTACTCTTTCTTCTTGTGTATGTGGTTTTTTATTTTTTTATTTTTCTGTTTTTGAGACAGGGTCCTGTTATGTAGTTCAGGATGGCTTCGAACTCACTATAAAGGCCAGGCTGGCCTTGAACTCACAGCAATCCTCTTGCCTCAGCCTTCCATGTACTGGGATTACAGCTGTGTGCCACCATGCCTAGCTTTTTTTCTTTTTCTTACTGGTTCATGAAATTTCCAAGTCTAGGAATCACTGTTCAAAAATTGTCAATATTGGAAGGATTTTTTCAACATGCACATAAAGGGTCAAAGGAAAATGCTGTGTAGTGTATCTGCTGCTTAAAATGTATTTTTACAAACATTAAGAAAGTAAAGTTACTAAGGAGACCTTCAATAAAAGGATCTGTTTCAGAACCTTACTTTACACTGATAGGTTTTTTTCCCCCTCTTAACAATAATTTCAGGGGATTATACTAGACTGGAAGTTTTTCCAAGGGCTATATTTAGGTCACCCTACTTCCAGTCCATTAAAAAAAAATTTTATTTTGAAGCCAGGCATGGTGGTACATGCCTGTAATCCCAGCACTCAGGAGGCTGAGGCAGGAAGATTACCATGAGTTTGAGGTTAGCCTGGGCTACATAGTGAGACAGAGTTTTGCTTAGCTTCCCAGCTAGGCTTGACCTTGTGATTCTCTTGTCTCAGCCTCCCAGTGTGCTTTATTATCATTAATGTTTTGGGTATAGGGTCTCACTATGCAGCTTGGATTTATAGTGCTACTCCTGTTTTCAGCCTCCCCAGTGCTGGGATTACAGGCATGTGCCACCACACCTGGACTCGGTGGCCAGCTCAGCATGCCTGGGGGGTGGGGCAAGCGTGGCATGTGGTGCCTGGGATCAAACCCTAGTCCTTGTGCTTGCTTAAGCAGACACTTAGTCTGCTGAGCTATCTCACCAGCCCTTGTTTTTTTAAAGACTATTTTTAAAGCCTTTAATTGACTGCATTAGTGTTTGTCATGGTGTGTCTCTGCTGTTAAGTTTCTCTCATCTCTATCAACTCCCTCCCTTCCTCCCTCCCACTGTCCCTTTTGGAAGGAAGTCACAATCTGGAGCCCACCTCTAAGGTGTAGGGGATTTTGCTTTCCATTTTCAAGCCTTATTTAGATCTGCATACTAAAGCATCACCCTTTTAAATACAGAAGCTAGTGGTGTCAGTACACTCACAATGTTATGAGACCAGTACTGTATCTCCTTCCAGACCACTCTTGGCCGCCGAGGCAAACCCATGCAGTAGGCACTCCCAATTTCCTCTCCCTGGTCTATGTCAATCTCTACTTCCTGTCTCTCTGGATTTGCTTATTCATGACTTTCCATATATGGAATAGTGTAATACGTGGCCTTTATTTAGCATGTTTCAAGGTTCTTCCTTATTGTAGCAAGAATCAGAACATCATTCTATTTTTCTGCCAAATAATATTCCATTGTAGAAAAGTCACGTTTTGCTTATTTGTATTCTTTGGTTGATGGACACTGACTGGATTGCTTTCACTTTTGGACTGTTAGGAATAATAATGTTGTATATGTTTTGAATTCTCCTAGGTATACACGATTTGTGGAATTGCTGGGTTACGCGGTAACTCTATGTTTAATATTAAGAGTAACTATTGGTTTTATCAATAAAATTATGGCAAAAAAGAGTAACTATTGGTCACACTGTTTTCCAAAGTGGCCAAATCATTTTGCAGTTCTACCAGCAATATATGAAGCCACTACTTTCTTCATATTCTTACCAACATAGGCTGTTTTCGATTGTTTTGATTCTAGCCATCTTAGTGCCTGTGAAACATGTCTCATTTTGGTTTAGATTTGCGTCTTCCTAATTGACTAGTGATGCTGGGCAACTTTCAGTTCAATTACTGGCCATTTTTTGTCTCTGATTCCATTGAGAAATATCTACTTAAATCTTTTACCCATCTTATATTTAGTTTATTTTTTTATTATTGAATTATGAATTCTTTATATATTTGGGTATAAGTTCTTTAACACACGTAAGACTTGTATATTTTCTTCCATTCTTGTGGCTCTTTTCACTTTTATGATCAGAGTCCTTTGAAACACAAGTTTTAATTTTTTTTGTGGAACTGGGGATTAAACTTAGGTCCTTGCGCTTGCCAAGTGCACGCTTATGCTACTGAGTTATCTCCCCAGCCACCCAGCTTATTAATTTCTACAAACAAAGCAGACGAGAATTTTGAAAAGTATTGCACTTTAGTTTTTTTCTATAATGTTTCATAATTTTCAATGCACAAATCTTGTACTTGTTACTTTATTTATATTTTATTCTTTTAGGTATGATTGGAAATGGAATTTTCCTTAGTTTCCATTTTGGTACTGTTTTGAGTACATAGAAATACAGCAGGCTTTTGTGTACTGATATTGTATTCTATAACTTTAACTCAATTTTTTTTCTTCCTTAGAATTTTCTATATGTAAGTCATGTGACCTGTGAATAGTGACAGTTTTACTTCATTCCCAATTGTTTTCTTCCTCAAATGACCCTGCTTGAGCCTACAGACACACATTTGCCTTATTCCTGATCTTACAAGAAAGTCTACATTTCACCATTCAGTATATTATGTGTGGGATTTTCATAGATTCTGTTTATCATGCTGAGTAAGTTCTTTCCACTCCTAGTTTGTCAAGTATTTTTATCATGAAAGGTTTTGGATTTGGTTATGATTTTCTATGTCAACTGAGATGACTGTATTTTTGGCCAGTTATTGTATTACCCTGATTTTTTTTTTATTAGTACGTGTTTGTCATATGCAATGCTTCCATTCTTCATGGCGAGCTGGCACACTAACACAATGTATCTTAATTCCTTTTTCATCCTCTCTCTCCTTTCCTTCCCTCTTCCATCCTGATTCTGTTACCCTCTGAGAAAGATCTTCCTATTTTTTATTTTGTTCTTTATTTATATTTTGGGTTTCACATTTAACAGAAACCATGCCATATCTAAGCTTATGTGTCTGATTTATTCCACTTAACGTTATGTTCTCAAGGTGTATCCACTGTCCTGAAAACCTTACTGGTCCTTGTGTGACCCTTTGTATAGTTGTTAATTTAGTTTGTTGGTATCTTTTGAGGATTTTTATATTTGCATTCATGAAACATATTGGTCTGGAGTTTTCTTGTGATGTCCCTGCCTGATATGGGTATTGGGGTAGGAAGGAGCCCACCTTCCAGGAAGGCTGGCCTCATAAAATGAGTTGGAAAGCATTCTCTCATTTCTTTCATATTTACTCATTCATTTATTTATTTGGGGTGCTAAGAATTGGAAGAGTCTGTGAAAATTCATACTGAATCTTCCTAATATTTGGTAGAACTCATAAACAAAGGTATTTGGGACTGGGTCCTTTTTGTTGTTCTCGTGTATGTTGGGAGCAAAGGCCTGCCCATGTCTGAGCATGGGGTACTATGGTAGAGAAAGGCTCTATTTCTCTGGAGTAGACAGGTGCCTCTCCTGGCTCATTACAGGCAGCCACAAAGTAAAACCAACTCTTTCATGCAGAGGGAAGGACAGTGCACCCTCGCCCTGGGGAGAGAAGATATACTCACCGTCATCTAGGATGACCAGCAGTGGAGCCAGAAGGTCACACATGCCCTGGACATAGCCGATCTCAATGTGCTGCCAGATGTAGCTATGAGCAACACAAGGGGCTCAGCGATGGACACACCACCATCCTGCCTTCCAACCCACTCTTCCTTGCCTGCTTAGTCCCCAGCCCTCACCTGGGCTGCTCCCTCCGCCCATTGCCTGTATTCCCATCAGTCACACTGCACACATCCCAGATGATCACCAGCATGACTCAAAGCCCTGCACTGGCCTCCTGAGCACAAGGCAGGCAGTCTCCCCACACTCCTCTTCACAGCCTCACATGCCACTTCCTAGTGCTTCTTCCTCTTCAGACACATGGGGGCTTCACTATGCACAAAGAAAACACACATTTATGCTTCTGTGGCTTTGTCCCCCACTTCCCTCTCTGGAATCTGGTCAACCTCTTACTAACAACACCTTACATTTAATGAGCACTTACTGTATAAGAAGACTATTACAGGTCACTATGGTCACATTTTACAAATGAGGAAGGCAGGACATGGGTAAATTACATGACTGAAGTCATATACTTAGTAGATTCAGAGGCAGTATTAGAACCTGGAAGGCCTTATGGAAAGCGTATAATTTTAAACACTGTGTTAAATGGTTTCTTTAGTTTTTCTTTGTCAAAATCTATCTGGAAAGTTACCATCTTTGTCAAACCTGTGATTTCTTCTGTCCAAAAGCAGACCAAAGTAGGTTCACTTTTCCTTTGCCTCAATTCTTTTTCATTTTAAAGTAACATTTATATTATGTTTTGAAACATTAAAGTGTTCTTATATGATGCACAATTCATTCATATTGTATTATAGAATATACAGTCAATTATATACTAGATAGTAAGTTTTAGATGACAAATATTTGAGTTGCAAACTTTCACAGGTGTACTGCATGAGACTCACTTTGTTGGCTTACAAACAAATCCAGGTTATGAACAAATTCTGGAACGGGAACTTGTACATATGTCAGGGGCTTGCTGTATAGTTGCGGAAAATATTCACTACATTGTTAGCAGTCATTATTCCTGGGTGAGCTGAGCTGCTGGGCACAGATGGAAGAAGTTTCTTTATCTTATGAACTTCTGATTTCCTTTTTGATTTTGAGGTGGGTACTGGGGACTGAATCCAGGGCCTTCACATTGAACTAAAGTACCAGCCTTTTTATTTTTTATTTGAAACAGAATTGCCTTGTTATTAAGTTGTTCTGAGGGTATGGTTCCCGAGTCTCCATATCCTCAGTAACCAAAGGGGTCAATGCTTATATTTCATAGAGTAGAGGATTAAGTGACCAGATGACAGTAAGGGGCTCAGGACTGCGCCCTAAGCACTATAAACTAGGTGCTTAGTAACTGGTTTGTATTGTTATACCTTCTCCGGAAGAAGTTCCACCTGGGCTCCCTCTAGCCCCACCTCACCCACCCCCAGATGTCCTCTATCCCAGGTTCTCCAGTCCCAGACACCTGCACATGATGTTGCGCAGCTTCTCCAGGTTGGTGGGTGTGAAGTACCAGTAGTTGCGGTCACATCTCTGCACATCCTTCTCGATGCGGTGTAGGTTAATCGTGTACAGGTCCAGCAGCTCAGGCTGTAAGTACACAGGAGGGAAAGAAAGAAAAACTACACCCAAACTCCCCACTCAGGGACAGATGCTCTATCCTGCTACTGGCTCTTTCCTGGGGACAAGAAAAACCACACCTTTCATGGGGACCAGTTAGGTGTTTGATTTCGTTTGCTTATATGTATGTTTTCTGGGAAAGCCTTTTCACATGTATGATGCACGCTTTTATTTCTAAAACACCTTCTTTAGGTCCATAATTTGTACCCATTTTTAGGTAACAGAACTGAGACTTATGGTTACCACTGTAGCTGGAAGTGTACCCCTCTCTGCTGAAAACTGGACAAGAATGAAGGAACTGAAGTCCACTTGCAGTTCTGTATTAGATCAGATGTCCTGAGGAACCCTAGTAGAATAACCCAGTGATACAGCAAGAGTAGTAAGCATTTCAGGACAAAAAAAGTAACCTATAAGAGTAAGCAAATAGCAAATGTGGCTTCTGCCTTGAGGGAAGCTGCCACACTTGGAAAACGTGTGCTTACATTTAATTATTTGTACTCTTTGCCATGTTGAGGCATCTAAGAGACCTTTTCCAAGCAAAATGGGACCTCAAGGACAAGAAAAACTAGGGGAAAAAACATACTAACATTCTGGGGCCCAAAAATAATTGACTGCACCCTGAACCCAGGTGCCACATTAAATGTGTAAGAGCTGCGTGGATAAGTAAAAGCTACAAATCAGGCTTATAACTCAGGAAGGTTTATAATCCAAGCTTCCACTTCCTAGGTAGCCTGAAAGATCAGGAAATTCAGTCTAAAGTCATCTCAGATTTATTATACCCCTGATGCCAGGATGGGCCAAAAGAAATCCTTTTTTGAGGAAATGACCTGCCACCTAGGCAGACAGTGTAACAGAGAAAACCTGTGAAAAATGAGCCCATGTTCAGAAAAGCACAAAATATTGGGAGAAAGAGGGCTGTAAAGGACAGCATACACAAGAAGACAGACTTGGGACTATGATGACCTCTATATTAGAGGTACCAGGGATAGAATTAAAATGTCTATTTGATATATTTATGTATTTAGTACAGGGTCTACAGGGTCTCACTACACAGATTGGACATGCTGTGATCCTGTTTTCAGCCTCCCAAGCACTGGGATTACAGGTGTATGCCACCATGTCCAGTCTCCCTCACTGTCCTAGTGTGCCCTAGGGAACACTGGTCCCTGTGCTTGCCTAAGCAGGTGCTTTAATTCTCTGAGCTATCTGGCAAGCCCTGTTTGATATATTTAAAAAAAATCAAAGAAGCCAAAGATAAGACCAAGAGTTTGTAAGATGATCAAGTTGGTCACTTTACAGCATACTTGGAGCAAAAAGCCAAAAACAATTTTTCAAAACATATTACGCATCAGGCAGGTAAAAAATCAGATGCTCTACTCCTTTCCTAGAGTGCTGGATGTTGGGAGTGGAAGCCAGGACCTCCCGGGTATCAGGCAGGCCCTCTACCACTGAACTGCACCCCCAGCCTGAGAATCAGACATGTGAGAGACATAGTAAATTAAAAAGAGATCTAAAGAAATTATCCCAGATTTATCAGACAGAAAAAGAAGTGATAAAATGAAAGAGTAATAATGTACATACAGGATAGTGTGAAAAGTCTAGCAAACATTTAATCAGAGCAGCAGATAGAGAAAATCAGGAAGGAACAACAGTTGCATAAATAAAGGATGAGAATTTTCCAGCACTGGTTGAAGACATCAATGTGCAGATATGTGAGGCCCAACAACTACCAGCCTGGAAATATAAAAAGAAATCTGTATCTAAATATATGACACACGATACCAAAAAGAGAATCTTAAAACAGTCAAAGAGAAAAGGAGGTTATCTTTAAGTGATATCTTCCTTATTCCTCAATGGCAAAAATGCAATTTTGAAGAAAAAACAGTATCTTCAAAAAAGTATAGGGGCCAGGAAGACAGCTCAGTGGCTTAAGCACCTGCTTGGTAAGCATAAAGTCCTGAGTTCAATCCCCAGTACAAAGAGCAAACAAATGCTTGATAGGACCGGTGAGATAGCTCAGCAGACTAAGTGCCTACTTAGGCAAGCTCAGGGACCAGGGTTCAATCCCTGGTACTACATGCTGCACCGGCCCTGCCCCTGGACACACTGAGCCGGCCACCGAGACTAGATGTGGTGGCACACGCCTGTAGTCCTAGTGCTGGTGAGGCTGAAAACAGGAGGATTACTGTAAGTCTGAGCTGTGTGGTGAGACCCTGTACAAAATACATTAAAAATGTATAGATGCTCCCTGACTACCAGAGGGTTACAGTCTGATAAACTGTTTGTGAGGTGAAAAATGTTGAAGTAAAAAATGTACTGAGTACCCCTAACCTACCAAACAAACATCCTCGCTTCGCTACCCAATGCGTGGCAGAGTACTGGCCGTTTCTCCTCAGATCAGGACTCAAAGGGTGCTGCAGCTCTGGCCACCGCGCAGCACGAGAGCAGCACAGTGTGTCATCCCTAGCGCAGGAAATGATCCAAATGCAAATTCTGAAGTATGGTTTCTACTTAAAGTGTATCGGTTTTTGCTTCGCTGTAAAGTGAAGAAGTCATACACCATCCTAAGTGGGGGACCATCTGTGTTGAGAAAGAAAATAACTGCAATCTAAAGTTGCATAGATGGTAAAAATATCTTTTAGGAACTGGCCAAATGAACACCACTCAGGAGAAGCCCAAGTGGAGAGATACTCTGCTGAAGAATGCACCAGCGTCCCAGACTAAGGTGCCTCTGTGTAAGGAGGTGTGAAGAGCAAAGTGCGGAAGCCGGTGAGGTCTATGCTCCACCAAGGTGAGGGAATAAACAAAGAAACAGGAGAGCAGGAGACCCAGAAAACAGGAAGGAAGCAGATGGAACCTACAGAGGAAGGGGAAAGGAGGGCAGGAGTGACAAGTGTGCCTCAGCGCAGGGACTCTGCTCTCTTGGGGAAAATCCTTCCAACATACAGAATGAACGGAAAGCCTGATGTGTCTGGCTTTTGAGCAATGCAGAGAACTGAAAGAATTCAGAGCATTGAATTGGTAAATATACAGCAAATTAAGAAAAAAAAAAGACAAAAAATGAAAACACAACTAGGACAAACAGTACTGTTTTGCAGGAAAGGAAAAAATTCAACACAGTGTGTACTACAGGGCTGAGATATGATAGTGCTAAAATAACAGCATTGAATAGTCATTTAAAGAATGATTCTGCTGGGCCGGGGAGATGGCTCAGTAGAATAAGTGCTTGCCTGGCAAGTGCAAGGGCTCCCTGGTTCCGCAAAAAAAAAAAAAAAAGAATGATTCTGTCACTCTCTGGAGAAATAAAAATGGGCCAGGGTCCTTTATGTGGTGATGGTTTCAGATGATGGAGAGAATGGGAGGTAAATCCTCCTCTTCCACAGTGAGAGATCAATTGATAACTTTTAAGATTAAAGAACAAAAGATCAAGTAGTAGTAATACAAGAAAGTTTATTATCTGGGACGAAGTCAAGTAACTTGGGCAGGACAAGTAGTATCACTATTTCTCAGGAAGTTCAGGAAAATTAGCCAACTTCCTTCCTTGCACTCTTCCTCCCTCCCTGCTTGGAGACAAGCTGGCCTTCAACTCCTGAAGCCACCCTCCTGCCTCAGTGCTCCAATACCTAGAACTGTAACTTCATACTGCTGCACACAGCTTGACATCTGGCTTTCTTTAGTGTATGATTCTTAAATTATGGGGATAGAGAACTTGACAGAAATAAGTTCTTTTTTAAAAAATGGATACATGGTATCTGGCTCAGAAAAACTTCCCCTTTCAGTTGATATCCTCTGGCTTTGACTTTCTGGCAAGAAACCAAACTTAAATATTTAAAAGATATTTGACAGGAGCCAAAAAGCCTGCTATGTATCAAGACTGAGACCTATCTAGTGTTTACTGTATGACAAACACTCATGAGTTCAGCATGCTAATTCTGAGAAGAACTCGGGAAGGAAGGTACTAGAATAGACAGGGAGACTGAGGCACAGGCAGGTTAAAGTGATGAGCTGAAGTAAGAATGTGAACCCAAAACTGTTCACTGCAAAGGTTGTGCTTTTGGTTTTGAGACAGAGCCTTGCTATGTATTCCTGGCTGGTCTTGAACTTGATTCTCTTGCCTCAGGCCTTCTGAGAGCAGGATAACATGTGTCACTATGCCTGCCTAAGACTGTACTCTTTATATACCCTGCATATGGAGTATCTTTTATCTGAAAAGCTTGGGACCAGAGCATTTGGGATTATTTGGGGATCTTAAAATCTATGCATATAAGGGGTTGGGGAGATAGTTCAGTAAAATAAGTGCTTGCCTGGCAAGTGCAAGGTCCCGAGTTCAATCCCCAAATAAATAAATAAATTAAATAAATTAAATAAATAAAACCTGTGCATATAGACAGAGGGCACAGGACCTGTATCTAAACATGAAATACTGATGTTTCACATATACTTTACACACATAGCCTGAAGGTAATTTTATACAATATTTTTGTGCATTTTAACTGCAATATAACAGGTAAAGTCAGGTGTGAAATTTTCTACTTGTGAGGTCAAGTAGGTGCTTACAAAGCCTCAGATTTTGGAGCACTTTTATTTTTAATTTTTGAACTGGGTCTTGCTATTTGCCTAAGCTGGCCTTGAACTTATAGGCCCAAGTGAAGCTCCTGTTCCAGCTGCTTGAGTAGCTGGGGTGATAGGTGCGTGCCACTGTGCTCAGCCTGGAACATTCAGATCTTGGATTTGAGATGCTCAGCCTATATTACTCTCTCTCCAAAATGGTTTCCACAGTGACTCCTCCATGACAGGAAAATGGAACAAACCAGTGCTGTCACTCCTGGGTCAATCTGGATAAATGAAGCTGTAGTACATCCCTAACCCCCTGCCCCTCACTGGAGGCAAAAAGCAGGTAGAAGAGAGTCCTTGTAACTTACAGAGTAGGTGACCCCACTGGAAGACACAGGGGATGCCTCGCTGTTGGCAGAAGTGGTCACAGCCAGAGAAGCCAGGGCAGGGAAGAGGCTTTCCATCTCTGGCTCCTCAGAGAGGTTGTCCTCACTGTCCACCTGGCTGTGCTTTTCCTCCCCACCACGCCAGCCCTCCATTGTGGCACTGTCCTTTTCGGGCAGGGCCACGTCCATGCTGCCAGTGATGGACATGAATTCATCCATGCTCCCATTGGCCAGAAGGTCGCTCTCCAGGCTGTCCTGCACAGCCAGCTCCTCCCGAGGGGCCTCATCCCGGGAAGTGGTGGCCTCACTGCTCTGCCCATCATCCACGCTGCTGTCCCCAGGCTGAAGCACGGGAGGCATGATCCGCTGGGCATCTAAGACACTGTCTTCTGTGCTCAGACTGGGCTCTGAATGCTCAGAGAGGCCGGAAGAGAAGTTGTGGGAAGAAGGATGACCAGAATCTGGGGAGCAAGTGCCATTTGCCACGTTCCCATTGGGGATCTTGGGCTGCTTCTCCTCCAGCCTGCCTTCTGCCTCCACTTGCTCAACTTCATCCACGGACTCAAACACCTGCAGCAGGTCACACAAAGACAGATGGGCTGGGATGTGCAGGGTAGCACCAATGTGGCAGCAACACAAATATTCAACAGCAGGGGACAGGTTTCAGGATGAACATGCATGCAGGGGACATTACCCTATGAGTGAGAAGGGTGAGGAAGAACAACACATAATATGTGCCTCCACTTGGGACTGAGAAAGAAGGGGTCCGAGTGCTCGCATAGGCATCGAATGCTTTAGAAAGAAACAGGACGGCACTGCCATGGACTCCCACGAGATCGCACTGGGAGAGCAACCCTGTCATATAAGCTTTCTTCATGTGTGCATAATTTTTCCACAGTAAGAAGTTCATGTAAGAAACAGGCTAACAGGCTTACCATATCCATGTGAAAGGCCATTCCCAATCAATTTCCAAAACCAGTCAGCTATATATGAAATACTATGAAAGTATTTCCAGAATACATTTTAAGGATTTATTATTTGTTGTTCTTTGCAACCTTAGGCCCTCGCCTTCCACTGGATTTACAGTCAGTCTCATATGTTTTGTTTTGTAGTTTTGCAGTGCTAGGCATGGAACCCAGCGCTTTCACATGCTGGACAAGCACTCTTCAGCTACCTGACTTGTGCTTTAAGCACTTTTCTTTATTAATTTAATACATGTAAATATTTTTTAGTTTCAGAGTAAAAATTTTTACTTTCAAAGGTTTCCTTTTATCATACAAAAGATGATGTACCATGTGCATTTTTGCATTTTATTTTTCTCTTCAGTATCAGCGAATTATCTCTTAAGTAAAATGGAATATTGTTAAACACATTCATGATGGCATTTCCATAGAAATCTTTATCACCAATCGCTGTTATATTTATCTACATACTTCTGCCTACGTGAAAGCATGTGGAAGGTGCTGAAAGGATACAGACTGTCGAGAGTGGTGTTATTCCAAAGCAGGGCGTGTGAGGTGAAGGAAAAGAAGGAAGTCTGCATAGCTTTCTCTTCAACGTTTTACTATCTGACAGGGAGGATGGATTCATAAAGTCAGACAGATGGTACTGTATTGCTAAAAATCCACTTTTAGTGCTAGCATTAACAGCTAGAACACAACACAGAAAGCGGCCTGCAGAGGACAGCCCCTGCTCTCACTGCCCCGGGGAGGGGGCAGGGCGGGCTGCTGGACAGGTACCTGGGTGCTGCTGCTGGAGTCACTCTGCAGGCGGAGGTTCTGGCGGCCGGAACTGCAGCTCTGGGAGGACTGAGAGAAAGAACAGCTGGAGGGAGAGTGGGCGAGGCTGCTCCCACCCTCGCAGGAGGAAAGCTGGGCTCTGGGCCAAGAAAAGTGTTTCACCTTTACTCCTGGCTGGGACAAGTCCCCTCTAAGGGTCTCAGCTTCCTAGTTGCCTAACAAGAGAAAGGACAGACGGTTCCTGCTCCCAGAGCCTCTTCAGGGATTAGTTTGGGCTCTGGGTCCTTGTGTCCTATCAGTGGCAACCAGAGTACCCCACCTTTAGTGCCTCTGCTAAACCTGAGACTTCTGGCTAATATTCTATTTTGACTCTTAGAGTAACTGATTCTATTACTAACATCATGCTTTATCCACACGCTGTACACAAGCCTTTTGTCCTCTAATTTCATGGAGTCTGCCCATCCTAAGGCTAGGCTTGCTTAGATATGTGCTTTGCTTTGGTCAATGGATTGACAGGGTAGAAACTTAAAATATCTGTGCCTTTCCACTTTCTTTCACTGACATCTGCTTTCATGGTGAGAGCGGCCTGGATTATCCTGCTAGAGGACAAGATCCACTGAGCAGAGCCAAGCGCCCCAAAGGGGGCAGACAGCACAATCAGTACCAACAACTCTGTAGGTAACCGGCTACTGACAGCTGGCATCAGCCCCCAGGGCAGAGGCTCCTGGTTCTTCCACAGACTCAGGGGCAA
>NDGN011425396.1:0-18761 GCA_002564285.1 Tympanoctomys barrerae
CCAGTCTTGTTTTTCCCCTGAGCTGAGCTGATTGAGCTGTCTCCGTTAAGAGATGGAGGCGCATGCACACCAGACGGGGAGCGGGGACTTGAGCTTGGACAGTCGGAGGCAGGCAAGGTGCGTGCGTCCTATGTGTCTGTGTGCAGCCACTAAGAGAAGGAAGCAGAGCAGCCCTCCACACAGGCTCCCCTTCACAGAGTGTCCCCTCCACACAGCGTCCCCTCCACACAGCGTCCCCTCCACACAGGCTCCCCTTCACAGAGTGTCCCTTCCACACAGCGTCCCCTCCACACAGCATCCCCTCCACACAGCGTCCCTTCCACACAGCGTCCCCTCCACACGGTCCCCTCCACACAGCGTCCCCTCCACACAGCATTCTCCACAGAGCATCCCCTCCACATAAGAGTTCCTTACACACATCGTCCCCTCCACACAAGAGTTCCCTCCACACAGAGTTCCCTCCACACAGCAGACCACAGCACTCCCTACCTGACGGGGGTCACTGCTGCTAGATTAGATTGCATAGGCCTCATTAGGATAGAGGAGAACACGTCTTACCCAGGGGCATCGTCACCCTGTGCGGCCATCTAAGGTCTGCATTAAAATGGAGCAAGGAGGGCTGGTTGTACACGTATCAGCCACATCTATCTTCTTGCTTCTGCACCATAATTGTAACAAAAGCACACACATGATACTCGGTTGGGAGACGAGATGAAGGGCTCGAGGAAGTTTGCTTTGCTGGCATGCAGATGGTTTGACCCTGTCCACACCAGTCCTCTGGCGGGTGCACTGGCGATGCCACCGCAATCCTCCGTGCCATCACAAGTGCCCGGTGAGTGAACCAGGGATAGAGGTACCTGCCTACAGTCCAGTGACTCGGAGTCCACCCTGGGCTACACAGTGAGTCCAAGGCTACCCAAGCTCCATAGCAAGACCCTGCTTCAAAAACCAAAAGCAAGGGCCGGCCAGATAGCTCAGTGGATTAAAGCACCTGCTTACACAGACACAGGCACCGGGGATTTGATCCCTGGCCTGCTGTGGCGGCCCCGCACCCGGGATGTGCTGAGGGGGCCATTGAGACTGGGCGTGGTGGTGCACACCTGTAATCCCAGCACTTGGGAAGCTGAAAACAGGAGACTCACTACTAGTCTGCTCTGTGTAGTGAGACCCTATAGACCCCGCTCTAAATACCAAAAAAAAAAAAAAAAAAGTGAATGCCAGAAGAATTACAAGATGTGTAGCTTCCCTTGAGAGTAATTTTTGTGTTTAGTGCAGCAAAGAACAAACCCACAGCCTTCTGGCGCGGTGGGTGTCCGCCCGCTCTCCCGCGTGGCTCCCTTCTGCTAAACTGAAGCGGCAGGAAATGCTGAGCATCCCGCAGAGAGGAGGGCAGTCCTCAGCCCAGGAAGACTTCCGGACAGAAGGGCTGAAAGTAGTACTTCATTAAAGCCAGGTGACTCCCCATGCATGTGCAGAAAATGATTTTCCCTTCCACATTGCAAACCCCAAGCTCCAGTGCGGTGGATGCTTGCGGCAGGTGGGGCTTGCGGACTTTCTTCTTCCGAGTGAAGTTCTACATCGATGATTCCAGCTTTTCCAGATGCCCGTCCGTTCTGTGGTTCCCTTTTCCAAAGAAAGCACCAAGAAAGCTCTGGCTTTTGCAGCCCACTTGCGTGTTTCTCCATAGCTGTTGCAACTCGCTTGTCATCAGCCGGCCATCTCTGATGAGAACACTTAATTATCTGATGACCAGGCTCAGAGCTAGTGAAGTAGGGCCAATACCTCGGTCTCAGTGTCTCTCCTGTGTTTTTGCTGTTAACTAATGTTTGCAGTTACGTTCTCTGCTTCTTCCCTCTTTCTGACCCCTTTGGAAATAAGTTCTTTCACAGAGGAGATCTCCCTGCCTCTGAAGCCATGTCCTGTCCCATCAGGACTGGCTGGGGACTCACCTTTGTCAAGAGACAGAATTAGAAGCCAGCCTCCCAGGTGTTTCCGCACCAGCAGACACTGGTCAGTCTGGTCGGTCATCCTGGGTCTCCAGGATTCCTAGTGTTGGAACCCCAAGGCCACCAGCCCAAAGCAAAGCTCTTTCAGGGTGTCTAGAAACAGAGACTACCATGAAAAGTCCAGGACCTGCAAATCCATGGGACATTTTAATATGAAGCCGGTTATGGCTTGTGTCTAGATGTCCCCCAAATCTCGTGCTCGCACAGGTGGAGAGATTCCCAGAGGTGGGTGGATTAATGTGTGTGAGAATGTGGATTGAGGGTAGATTCTGGGATTAAGAGTGGGGATCCCGGAGGCCGCACCCTGGGAGTGGGTGGCGCCAATCAGTAGGCTTGTATTTGGATGGCGCAGAAAGGAATAGAAAGAAGCCTGGCTGCCGCCTATGCTGCTCGCTGCCTTCTGCCAGCTGACTGGGCTGAGACCGCCACGCACTGAGCTGGAATAAACATTTCCTCCTTTAACTTTGGGTGTTGGGCATTTTGTCTCAGCTAGGAGACTGCCCCTACGCGCGCAGGAGCCCACAACAGGTACTTATGCTGTTCCCATAGCAGAGGAGGGATGGTGGAGTGCAGGTCCTGCAGCCAGCTGCCCTGACCCGGCCTTCTCCTAACCATGGCAGTTGGGGCAGAGGTTCCAGGGGTGCCAGGGGTTCCAAAACCATGTTCTGCAGCGAGACCAGCTCACGCCACACGAGAGAACTGTTTTGGGGTCCCGAGCGCAAGGATCAGAAGTATCTTTCTAGGGCCAGCCAAATAGCTCAGCAGATTAAAGTACCTGCAGGCAAGCACAGGAGCCATGGGTTCGACCCCCAGGCCTGCCCACTGGCCCCATCCCCAGGGTGCGCTGAGACAGCAATTGAGATTAGGCATGGTGGCACATGCCTGTAATCCCAGCTTTGGGGGGCTGTAAACAGGCAGATCACTAAGAGTCCAATCTAGTGGTGAAACCCTGAACACCCTGTAGATCCTTCCCTAAAATACAAAAAAAAAAAAAAAGTATCTTTCTGAGCAGAGCCTCATGCCATGGTTTGGACTCAAGACAGAAGGTCCTCTTGTGAGAGAGTCCCCCACAGGCACAGGCTGACCACCTGCTCTCCGCAGCCCAGCTGCTCAAAACTGGAGACAGAGAGCCTTACCCCATCCCACCCCTGACGGGGAGGGTGACCTCTAGCTTTTAGCAAGAGTGAAATCAACTTGGAGTAGAGATGCCATGGGGGAAATGGGCTGCGTTTTATGGCGGATCCTTCAGAGAAGCCAAGGACGCCAGGAGCAATAGATGTACATTTTTCTGTTACTTAAATTGAAACTGCTAATTGAATCTTTAATTAGTGGCATTAAACCACCTTGGGACACAATGTGCCAGAGAGTTATTCCAAGTACTAGATGGGATGAGGTCCCTGGAACAGTGCTGCTGTGTTGTGGACTCTGGAACACGCATGCCACTCGCGCTGTGGGCAAAGTCCTTTCAGGGGCTGCTGGCCAAATGTTTAGCATGGCTCCCTCCCCTTGGTTCACCCAGGGTTTCCCCTGGGCCTCAGTTGAAACAGTCGCCCTTGGTTTACTGTCTGTCACCCCAGCCAGGCCCTAGATAGGAAAAGTTCTCCCACTAGAGGAGAGGTTGCTCGGTTGCGGGCCCATCTGTGAAACACCCAGCTTGCCAGGGGCAGGCTTTGAGCACTAAGGATTCCCTTCCACGGGTGCATTTTCATCTTCAAAGCCTTTGAAGTTATAAGACCACAGATAACTTGGGCGGCAGCCAGGCTGAGCGTGAGCGGTGGAAAACATCCACATCGCAACCAGGGCCTGGTCTCTGCACCGTGGAGGAGGAGCTGGGGGCAGCCTGCTCCCACTTCATCATCGTTTTCCTGTGTCTCAAATCCGGAAGATGCCCCAGGTGGGCGGAGGGCCACTTCAGTGAGGTGCAGAGACAGTTAGAGCTTTCTCTTAAATTCCCACAAAGTCTTCAGAAGTTTGCTCGGAAGGCCTGGGTATTCCAGAATTGTCAGGCGACTTTTATGAGCTCATTATCAGGCTGGGTAATGTCTCCTAGAGTTAAGCAGAGGGGATTTCACATCTGGGAAATTTTTTAATGGCTTTTCTTACAACAGATGCTCACATCTGCGGGCCCGACCCTTATGTGGAATTGTTTTCCTTCCCCTTGATAAATGCCTTGGCTCACCCCACACATTAATCCACAACAGCCTGAGCCAGTGCACGACAGATGTGAGCTCTCTAGAGGCTATTTTTTTTTTTATTTTCCCCACTTTGTATTCATGTTTGGAAGCATTTATTGGTATTTGTATGAATGACTTCAGAGAATATGTGTGGCCCGGTAGACTGAGCAGAGAGAAGATCGCGTTTTGGAATCATTTGGAGACCTGTAAATATGTACAGCAGAAAAGATCAGGAAGCTAAACTACAAAGGCGATCACGCAGGTTTGGTCTTGTAATGCATTGAGTATCCTGATGTTCCATGTTGGAAAACATAGTTGCATTCAAATCTGCAAGCTGAGCGTGCACAGTCCACAGGCCTGGGCTCCCCGACCCCAGGGGCCGCCGAAGCACCAGTGGGATCAAGTCCCCTCTGTAAATGATAGAGTATGTCCTAGAACTTCCCATATTCCTTAAATCACCTCTAGATTACAACGCAGATGCCATAAATAGTTGTCATACTGTGTTGTTTGGAAAATAATGATGAGAAAAAAAAAACCTGCACCGTTTCTTTACTTCAAACATTTCCCATTTGCAGTCAGCAGCATCTGCAGACTCAGAGCCCTTAGAAATGAAAGGCCCACTGTGCCCAGCCGCACTGAGAAAGATGAGTGGGGTGCAGTCCCAGCGGCCTGCAAGGGGTCGGGAATGCTGTGCTCTGGCCTGGCCTCTGGGTTTCTGGGTTGGCCGAGCCGGCTGGGCTCAGGCAGCCAGGGCCAGGGGTGCAGGCGTGTGGGCAGAGGGAGACCAGAGAGTTCCACGCATGTGCAGAGTCACAGGCTGTTCTCCTCACATGAAGATAGCAGAATTGTTCTGAGCCACGGGCCCATCAGCTCTCCATTGTCACTGTATCCCTGTTCCATTACTTCCTCTCAAGTGACCTTGGTTCATTGCCAGATCGTCTCTGGGCTTTAGTTTCCCCAGGCCTAGCATGCAGGCCATCAATCTTCCTAGACTCATGAGGAAAAATAGGAGGTCATGTGAGAACAGGCTTGGTCTCTTGTGGTAGTGCACACCGTGGGCCTCCAGGGATGAGCCTCGGTGTTTGCCAGGTTCCCATCGCTATAACAATATACCTGTGATAGCCAGCTTAAAAAGATAAAAGGTTGTTTTGATTCGTGGGGGCTTCTGTCCCTGGTCCATTTCCCTGGGTGCTTAGAGGCCACACCCTGTGGCAGAGGGCAGGCTAGAGCAGGGCTGTCCCCTTGTGGCTGGAAGTATAAGAGCAAACAGGGCAACAGGGCTGCAGCAAGGCCAGGCCCTGGGGCCTGAAACTGCCCCTCTGGCCCAGCCCCTGGAGTTTCCCACACCTCCCCAGAAGGCCGAGCCTGAACCATTCTGCACCACACAGGTCTTGGGGATGTTTTATACGCAAGCTCCAGCACCCCGAATACTGAGGCCACCTTCCTAGTGGCCCTGGCTGAGAAGGCCAAGATTCAGGGCAGAAGGCTGGGGACCCCTGGTGTGCCCAGCCAGAGCCACAGGACAGGGTGTCGGGGCCAAGACTGCTTCCTTGGGACCCTCGTGTCCCAGACACTGTGACTGTGGATCTCGCGCCTAACGCAGGCACGTCCTCAGGTTCATCCTGCACAGCGGTGGTTCACTCGCCCTGCAAAATGCTCCCCCATCTCTGGCAGCCTGAGGCTGGAGGCTGCTAGAGAACAGGTAGTTCGGAGCAGCAGTCACCAGCACGGACGCCACTCCCCGCTCTGCCTCGCGCAAGCCACTGGGCCTGTGCGAGTGATTTCCCCACTGGGCCTCTGTTTCCCCAGGGAGAATGACAGGAGTCCCCCCTGCCTTGTCGAGTTGTTGTAAGAATAAAATGAGTCAATATGCAAAATGCTATTGAAAACAAGGCAATGAATATTTACATTTTTTAAAAACTTCTTATATTACCATTTATCCTCCCCGGTGTTCCCCGTCGCTCCATGTGCACCTGCCGCTCCTCCTCGCCACCTGCTGAGGCAGCTCAGGACTTCTTTCCTGGTTTTCCTAGCTGTGCTGCGGGGCTGCCTTGATGCCCTGAATCCACTCAAAACACGGGCCTTCTGTGGTCGTTTTGACTTTGGGGAAGCGCCAGAAATTCCGCAGCACCAAATAAAATGCACAAGGTGGCTGGAGACGCCGCGTCGTGCTTGCAAGCCTGCCTTTGCGTTGGCCGGCATGTGGGGGGCAGACTCCCTGCATTGCTGATCACACTCAGGAAAGGGGGCTCCAGAGCTGCTTCAGAAACTGCCAGGAACCACGGGCTCAGCATGTCCAGGAATCGTGGCTACGTGCCTGGGGCCAGAAGAAAAATATGTAGAAACTAAACATTCACCATGTAATTTGATCACATAGTGTCATGAGGCTCTGGAGGTCTGGATTGTCACCATAGAGGGAGGAGCTGACAGCAGCTGTCACCTGCCGTGTCTAACCTGCGTGTCCCCCACCCCCAGTGCCTAGCCCTTCCTGTAACGGCTTTGACAACACACTCTCAAGACCCTGCCGGGTGCCACTAGGAGAGGAGGTCTGCTTCATCGCCACCGTCCGGCTAGCAACACCGCAGTTCTTAAAGGTGAGTCCACTGGTGAGGACTCGTTGCTGGGAGTCACCTTTGGTTCTGTGTCCTTCGCTGTCTGTAATGGGAGAGAATTATACTGCTCCAAAGTCATCTACAAAACCTACAGTGTCCTGTTTCTGTGACAGCCACAGCTGTCCTGTCCCGTTCCTGGGTTTCCTGTAAGTTCTTGTATTTGAAGGCAGCTCAGAGGTGCTGGCGGACGGCGCTGGCCACCCTCTGGCCTCTGGCACTCAGGGCTGGCACGGGTGAGCACTGAATGCAAAAAGCATCCCCCTCTCCCCTCGCCTGTGACGGCTTTCATCTCTGGCATGAGTGTGGATAGAGTTAAATGAGTGACTCACATTCAGATGAAAAGCTGTTTCCTGTGTGTGCCACACTTCCAGAAAACGGGAAGGGAGTGGTGTGACATTCTGGCTCCTAGGTATCTTCCCCCAGCTTGGGGAATAAATTTAGTACCAGCTAATACCTAAATTAGCCACAGATGACGTTTCAGTCCCACGCGACCGGAGACTGGCGGGGAACGGCTCTAGCTTCTGTTCCCCACCAAGTGTTCCCTTCCTTTCGTACTAACTGGGGTGAGCGTCTGGCACCCCAAAGCGACATTATGTTTTTCCCCTTCCCATACAGGAAATGTGCATCGTCGATGAACCCTTAGAGGAATTCACTTCAAGGCATAGCTTGGAATGGAAATTTTTATTTCTGGATCACAGGTTTGTGAAAAGAAAAGCATATTTGGGTTGGACCCTTCTCAAATGCTGTTTACTTGAGCCAGGCTCCCCTGAGAGGAGAGTCCAGCCTGGCCCAGGGATGCAAAGGACATCCTAGCCGTAGGAGCAGTTGTCCTCAGCTGACCGGAAGCGTTTCGCTCCCCTGCACCGCCTTATTCTGCACTGGTTCTGGGCTCAGGTCAGGGGCCTGGCCTGAGGCATCTCCAGGGTGAGCCCATCCCTGGCTTTCTCCACCTCGGAAAGGCAGAAGCAAATGGGGAAAGAAATCTCCGCTCTGCTTTCTCCTTTGATCCTCTAGCCTCGTCTCTTCTCTTTCCTTTGTAACATTGTTCACAGATGAAAAGCTGAAAATCTCCCCTCCCAGCCCTTCCTTGCACTTGGCCCTGGGACCAGCCTGGTCAATAGTGGCTCTTAATGATTCACTAGAATTGTTTGCTCCTCCGGGGACCCAGGGAACAGAGCGTCTAAATGACCGCCTAAGTGGAGCCCTTGGCAAACACGGTCTCTTGGGGTCTGGTGACCAGGACACATTTTCTCCTCCGGTTCTTGAGAGATGAGGTCCCGTGTGGGTCACAGACCATCTGACTGTCATCATACATGGACCTCACGGCGGCACGGTGGGCCTTGCAGGACTCTTTGGTGACTGCCCCTTTATCCCACAGAGCCCCTCCCATCATAGGATACCTGCCCTTCGAAGTGCTGGGCACCTCGGGCTACGACTACTACCATATCGATGACCTGGAGCTCCTGGCCAGGTGTCACCAGCACCGTGAGTACCACGGGTCCTGGGCTCTGTGCCACGGGGTCCTCCTGTGCTGATCCTCCACTTCCTCTGAGAGCAGAGCCCTGGGTGTGCGTGTCCGAAGGAACCTTGCCTGCTCCCAGCCCTTCTCAGCATCGTCCATGTGGATGTTCTTTAATCCTAGTGAGAAATGATGGTGCTGAAATGGTTTTTAAAGCTGTATGAGACGTTTTAATCGGCAGAACGCTGAACTCGCATGCCCACTCTTCAGCCAGCAGGCAGGTCGCCGAGCACAGGCCAGATGCCACACCTCTCTCGGGAATCCCGTGCGCCCTCCACAGTGGCTTGAGTGGCTCCAGTGGCTCGAGTTTCCTAGTGTGGCATTCTCTTCTGCTGATAAGCACAGGTAGCATCTTGTGCTTTGCTGCAGCAATCTCCACTGGTAAATCAGGAACAGGTGGCTTTGCAGGTGCGCAGGACTGGGGGCTCAGGGGAGCAGTGGGTGTAAGAGCCTCTGCGACAGGACAGAGGACATGCTGCCAAGTGCAGGTGCATAGAGCTCACCACCTGGGGCAGCGAGTGACGCAATTTTCAGTTTTACTCAAAAGAGGAGTCAGGAATTAACCACTCAAGCTATATTTTCAGGCAGGTGAGGTGCTGTACTCCTACAATCCTAGCACTCAGGAGGCTGAGGCAGGAGGATACCCCTGAGTTCAAGCCAGCATGGGCTATATAGCAAGAAACTGTCTAAAAAGCAAATTAAAAAACCAAACCAAAAGCTATATTTTCAGCTGGCTTTTAGCTCTGAACTGGGCTCTGGGTTCCAGCCCATGAATGAAAGGATCCAGAACCCTGGGCCCTGGCAGATGCCTTGTTCAGGGCCCGTTAGTGCCCTGCTGTCCTTGTTGCTGGGCAAGCGGGCTGCAGATCCAGCTGGCTGGGCCGCCAGGATTTCAGGCTCATCTTCACAGCCTTAACCCCTTACTCCTCCCAGTGTGGTCCAGGGAACAGCTGCGCGGACGCTGGGCTCTGCTGGGCTGCGGGTCAGCCCCAGCAGCAGGCCTGCAGAGCACCCCGGCAGGAGAATCCTCGCGTGAGCATCCTCAGTGTGTCATGCGCAGTCACATTTGAAAAGCATAACTGCTTTGCGGCGGGGCGTGGTGGCATACCCCTGTGATCCCAGCGCTCAGGAGGCCGCAGCAGGAGGACTGCTGCAAGTTCAAGGCCAGCCTGGGCCAGACAGTGAGTCCAAGCTAACCTGAACTACATAGCAAAACCTTGCTCAAACAAAACAAAACGAAACTGCTTCAAACCCGTGGCTGTGTCTGACTCTTTTAACAGCACAAAGTGCTCGGGCCAAGGGATTGCACTCAGGGTGCAAAAAATCGGGGCAACTCGAAGAAGCCACCCAAACACACAACCCTGGGCCTGCAGGCAGCTGGGCAATCTCAGGAGAGCTGGGCTGGAGACGGCTTAATCTGAACCAGGCTCTGTTCTGCAGCCATGTGGACAAATCAGACTGCTGGCAGCAGAAAGCTCCACCGCACTTGCTGGCCCTCGGGTCTCTCTCGGTCCCCTTCTCCCGGAGTCTGCATTCTCCCTGCTCTCCGAACTCCTGCAGCTGCAGGCTGCAGCCTGAGGGGGAGCCCTGAGAACACCAGAGCCTCTGTAGTTAAACCCCCACTCAAATCTCTGTCCACATCTGTCCTTGTTGAAGACCTCTCTGAGCTGTTAAGCATTTGAAAAGTGCATGCATTCTGCTTCTGTCTTTTAACAATTCAGTAGTGTTTGGCTGGAAGTGCTGGGAGGGACAGCATGCTTGCGTGAGCTGCACAAGGCCCTGGTTCAGTTCCCGGTGCCACCAAAAGGAAGCGTCAGCGTCCACCTGTTTGTGCCCTGACGTGTGGTCACCAGCGTGCGGCCAGCTCTTCACCGGCCTGCGTCACGTGCAGATCTGCTTTCTGCCCACAGTGATGCAGTTCGGCAAGGGGAAGTCGTGCTGCTACCGGTTCCTGACCAAAGGGCAGCAGTGGATCTGGCTGCAGACGCACTACTACATCACCTACCACCAGTGGAACTCCAAGCCCGAGTTCATTGTGTGCACGCACTCGGTCGTCAGGTACTGCTGGGGCAGGTCGCCGACAGCCGGGCCGTCAGCCAGCTCAGCCCCCGCTGCGCTGAGCCCTGGCCCAGCCGCGAGCTCACCCCCGCCCAGGTATAGGCGCAGCCCTGCCGGACCAGGGCAGAGTTTCTTTGGCATTTTCAATCCAGCCCCTCTTCGGGCCTTGTGGACTCCTTTAAGCTGCCAGGATATTACTTAGCAAGTTCCTGCTTCCCTGACCTACTTACATATTTTTCCCTTGTCTCCCTCTCCCTCCCCAGCCCTCCCTGTCACTGTTTTGAGAAGAAAATTAAAACACTGCCTCTAAATAACTCAAACACATCCTCCTTTTATTTCTCATGCTTAAAAAGCCCTTGCTGGCCACTGAGGAGGCAGTGCTGGGAGGGGCCAGGCTGCCGGGCACAGGGTCCCCGTAGTCCCTGGTGGCCGAGCAGGGCTTGGAAGGGAGGCCACATGCCCAGCTTGTCATGGTTGCCTCCTGCTCGGGCCTGAGCCCCGGAGGTAAAGGAGGAAATCCCTCTCCCCTCCAGCCCACCACAGAGATGTTAAGACCATGAAGCAGCTTGAAGCTGGTTTCGAAAGGAGCCTTTGAGGAACACAAAGAAAGGCTGGAGGGCGCAGGTCCCAGCCAGCTCTCCCCGCCTCGGGCTCTCTCATCCACGGATGCAGCCAGCCGTGGGTTGGAAATACTTTTCAGGGCTGCGTTTGTGCTGAACCCGCAGGAGAGGCCTTACCGCTGTTCCCCACAGCGTAACAGCCAGCTGCTGCTGCATCCTGTTAGGGGTCGCAGGCTGCCCTGACGGGATTGCCGTCATGAAGGCGGCGTGTACAGATTGCACGCAGACAGCACCCCGTTGCTCAAGGGGACTTGAATGCCCTTGCGCTGGTACCCTCGCCCTGCGCCTGTCCCCAGAGGTCCCTCCTCCATTCCCAGCCCGCCCTGTGGGCCTCGGCAGTCGGCGCATATGGCTTCATGGCCAGCTGCCCACAGAACTCGGCCTGGGGGCTCACCAGGGGCCCCGAGTGCCCGGAGAAGCCTGGATCCATCCCCTGCGCCTCAGCTCTTGCCCTCTGACCTCGCAGACTGCAGAGAGTGCCTCTAGAGACACAGGGCAGGAGCTCAGGAGTGAGCCAGTGACAGCCAGGAGGCGTAGGCCGCCTGCCACTGACCAGAGCCCTGGGTCTGGCAAGTTCTAGGTGTGGTGGGGGACACTTTTGGGAAATGTAGCAGTGACTGCTCAGGAGCTCTGCG
Organism: Tympanoctomys barrerae; assembly: GCA_002564285.1. Classification (NCBI taxonomy): domain Eukaryota; kingdom Metazoa; phylum Chordata; class Mammalia; order Rodentia; family Octodontidae; genus Tympanoctomys; species Tympanoctomys barrerae. The sequence goes on from NDGN011425396.1 coordinate 11,625, forward strand.
TCCTGGCTGGACAGCTGTGGATGCAGCTTCTCCTGATGTGGAGACAGATGCTCGCCCGTAGACGATACTGCGCTGTGAAGACAGTTGTGGTTGAGGATCTCGGGGAGGGGCAAAATAGGGAAGGAGAGGGCGTGAAGTCACCCTGGAAATGGGGGTGCCCTGAGGTCATGAGGGAATCCACTGGTGGGCAGCAGGCAGGAAGGACGGTCCCCCCTTCGGGCAGGGCAGTGTCAGGGTGCTCCTTGGGGGGGAGGAGGCCCCTGCAATGTGGTCTCTGGTGTCTGAGCAGTTACGCCGATGTCCTCCTGGAAAGGAGACAGGAGCTGGCTTTGGAAGACCCACCGCCAGAGGTCCTGCACCTCTCCGCACTGAAGGTGAGTGTACCCCCGCTCCTCGGATACAGGCACAGATGAGCGAGGCAGAGCCTGGCATGAGTTGTTCCAGTAAAAGTACATGCCTGTAATCCTAGCCGCCCGGGAGGCTGAGGCAGTAGGATGGAGGGTTGGAGCCCAGCCTAGAGTAGCTTAGCAAGACCTTGACTAAAGTAAAAAAAGAAAATAACAAAAGGTTTTTAAACACTGGGAATGTAGGTCAGTGTGAGGGCCCTGAGTTCAATCCCCAGTATTACTCACACACCAAAACAGAAGGAAAACAAAAGCACCTCAGATTCTGTACTCTTATCTAAATAGGAAAAAATCGTCTGTAAATCAGACATGGTGGTGTTTACCTGTTATTCAGCATGCTAGGAGGCTGAGGCAGAAGGATCACAAGTTCCAGCCCAGCTGGAGCAACTTAGGGACTTAGCTCAGGGCTGATCAGGTTACAGAGCACATCTGCTCCTCCTTCAGGTGTCTGGAATCAGCCCCAGAGACGCAGGGCTTTGTCCCTGCAGTTCCACGCTGTTCCAGGCATTTAGAATCAAGCTGCATTGCTGTCCCCACACTGATGCCAACCCAGGCTTTCTGTACTGCGTTTCAGGACAAGGACTCCAGCCTGGACCCGCAGCCACGCTTTAGCATGCGGGACGCTGGTGCCCCGGGCCTCGCTGCCAGTCCCTCACCATCCGTGTCCTCGAGGAGCTCCCACAAGTCCACGCACACCGCTGTGTCGGAGCCTGCCTGTGAGTGGGAGTCTGGGAGGCCACGTCCCATGTCCCGCAGGCGACTGCCCGGACAGCTGAGGTGTCTCACTCCCTCCCTGCCTGCCTGTGATCCCCATCCACTCTGGGATCCCCATTATGCACGCAGTCCCCTCACCATTCAAGAGCAATCAGACAGCGGGGCCGCTCTTAGGGTCCCTGGGAAGGCATGCATTCAGCAGGTAGCCGGACCCCGCAGCAGAAATGAAGTCTGGTCTCTATACCTGGTGGCTTCTGCCCCCTTCTGTGCATGGTGACCTCCATTCTCTGAGGTCCATCCCAGCGCTGGTGTCCTGCACACTGTGCCCTTCCCCTGGCAGGGCGGGAGGGACGCACATGTCACCAGGGCCTTCTCTGCTTTCTTACAGCCACGCCCACGAAGCTGATGGCAGAGGCCAGTGCCACAGCAGTGCCAAGCTCACCCGCCCTTCCCCATGAGGTACCGGTGCCCGGGCTCAGCCAGGCAGCCACGATGCCAGTACGTGTGGGACCACGTAGGGTGGGTGCCACTTCTTCCTGGGGACCCGTTTCCCTTAGACATGGGGGTAGGCAGTGGGAGGGTAGGGGTATGATGTCACTTACAGGGCAACTAGTTTTAAGCATACTTACAACAGAATTGACATAGATATATACAGATTGCAGAATCCAACCAGACGTTAAAGATAAAGCGCAGAATTACAAAGCTGAGCCCGTAGCCCGAGCCTCTTTGGGTCTTCAATCCCCACACTGATTAACAAAGCCCCTCTCTCTCCCAGGCGCCTCTGCCCTCCCCCTCGTCCTGTGACCTCACACAGCAGCTCCTGCCTCAGACCATTTTGCAGAGCCCACCCACCCCCGTGGCACAGGTGGGTCTGGGGCTTGGGGTGGGGTGACATCCTCTGGAGTGCGTGGGCCGTGGGCACTGATAAGGGTCATACGTATGGCCCCAACCAGAACCCGCGATGGGGAACCTTCTCCAAAGGTGCAGATGGGCAAGTGGAGGGAAGAAACCCATGTGTGTCCTGTGTGCCCCTGTATACCCCACCTGTGCATCTTGTCAGCCCTTCTGCTCCCTCCACCTACAAGGGGACATCACAGAGTACAGGCAATGCTTAGATCTTAAATATTTATCACAGCAAAAGCACATTGCCGCTAATCTCCCTCAGAATGCTCCCCTCACTTCGAATGTGCTTATCCTATGATTTTTGCAACTTTCTGAAGCAGCTCTGAAAATTCTCTTTCGTGAGTGTCTTTATGAGGTGAAATCAAAAATATGGTGGATGCTGCTGCCGAGGCCCACCGAATGAAAAGGCAGCTCAGGATGCTGCTGTGTCCTCGAGCACCTTATTTGCCAGATCTGGCACCAGGTGCTTCTCCAAAGCCAAAATGGGCCCGAAAGGGAATTGTTCTGAGTGGATTCAGGACAGCAAGGCAGCCACCACAACATAACAAAAGGCACCCAGAGGAGGGCTTCCAGAGGTGCTTCCGGAAGTGGCAAGTCCGTGAGACGAGCGTGTCCACAGGGAGTGTCTCTGGCACGTGTCCCCTCACGTGAGCGTTCACCCTGTTCTTCAGTCACGCCTCGCATGCCCCGAGAGCTCTTTTCCTGTCTGCTTTTCTACTCCTACCCCTCTCTCATCACTCCACTGCCACTTGTCCACCTAGCTTTCATTGTTGATGACACCAAAGTGGCCGTGGTGTTTAGGAAAGATCTGAATTAAGCCAAGTATTGTAAGAAAACTCTGGAAGGATCTAAAAGCTGTGAGTCCAGAGCTATAAGTACCATATTTGTTGCAGCTGGGCGTGGTGGTGCATGACTGTAATCCCAGCGCTTGGGAAGCTGAGGCAGGAGGATTGTTACGGGTTGGAGATCAGCCTAGGCTACAAAGTGAGCTCAAGGCCAGCCTGAACTACATAGAGAGACCCCATCTCAAAAATCAAAACAAAAAAGATTCCAGCACTGCTGCATGATTCCTTCCTTGCTCCTACAACACTAAGGGAGCTACCATAGGGGCCACTGTGCGGGCCAGGGGCTAGGGGTACAAAGAGGGGTGCAACAAGGTTTTTGCTCTTAGTTCCCAGGGATAAAGGGAAAGGCAGGAGGATAAACAGAGAAACCGCCATGATGGGCCATGCTTCTGTAGGATCCGTGACAAAACAGTCCCCGTGGCCTCCTAGAGGTGGCGCTGGGGTTGGCCTCAGCAGAATGGCTAGGAGTTCGCTGGTGGAGGACCAAGAGGCAGGGAGAGTAGGTTCAGGTTTTCCCTTCCGTGCTCTCCTCTCTCGGGGTCTCTTTGCTTTCCCCTGTAGAGGAGCTCAGAAGGCCACAGAAGGACAAGTGGGCTCCAGAGACACTTCCAAGTCCGTGGCCGAAGAGGAGGGGATGACGGGAAGTGTGAACAGAGGGAAGAGAAAGAAAGAAGGGAGGCAAATGAGACGGCAGGGAGAGGGAGCGAAAAGGGAAAGGGAAGAACAAAGACGATCCAAGCACCCCCGCGGGGCTGGGAGCCCCGGGGAGGGAGTCCTGTTCCTGTCTGATGCATCCTGTGTGACAGCCCCACGTGGAGATAGACAGCTGACAGGCAGAGATCCTGGCAAGACGCTCCTAAAGCCAGCCCTGGCCCAGAAGGGCCTAAAAGCAGAGAGGCCAGGTACTCTGAACAAAGCAGACCTGGGTCCTCTGCGGGTCTCTGCCAGGGTCATGCTGGGGAACATCAGTGCCTGTCCCCTCTTCTGTGTGTGTGTGTGTGTGTGTGTGTGTGTGCGCGCGCGCGCATGTGCATACATGTGTAGCAGCAAATGAAATGGGGTGGGAGGGAGGAGGTCCATGCTGCTCCAGGCCTGCTTAGACAGTGCCAGGGTCAGATTCAGGCTGTGACAGGGCCCAGAAACGCCATCCAAGTGTCTGCTACAGCCAGCCTCGCCTAGGAGGAAAAGGAGCTCTCACGTGCCCTGTTGGCGTCCTCTGTCTCCAAAGCCTTTGGTCCACCCGTTTCAGGGCGAGCACCCTCCTGCGAACAGGCTCACCGGGCCCAGTTCTCCTCTGTGGGCCTCCTGGCCAGCAGGTAGTAAATGTGACCTGCGGCCATCCAGTCTAAGGACAGCTGGCCAGAGCCCCATGACCCCTGTGGTGTGGGGATGCCAGGAAGGATGGCCAGGGACCAGAAGCAAAGCGGCCGGGGCTGATGGGGAGGCCCGCCTGCTGGCTGAGCCCGCTCTCTGATCTGCACTGCCTTCCCTCTGCCGGGAAGTTCTCCGCACAGCTCAGCATGTTCCAGACCATCAAGGACCAGCTGGAGCAGCGGACGCGGGTGCTGCAGGCCAACATCCGGTGGCAGCAGGAGGAGCTCCACAAGATCCAGGAGCAGCTGTGCCTGGTGCAGGACTCCAGCGTGCAGGTGACAGTCTGCTCCCCGGCAGGCAGGGCTCCCCCCCCTTTCAGGCCACCAGGTCCCCATGGCACCCTCAGCCCTCACTGTCAGGCTGGGGAATGCACTCGCTTTGCTGCCCCCGTGCAAGGTCACTCTTGATCCCCCTGTGGGATGCCAGTCTCAGTCCTGGGTCACAGTAAGCTTAATTCTCACCCCAGTCCTTAGGTGGCCTGCTGGCGGAGGACAGCTGCTTGCCTCATGGCTGGCAGGAAGCAGGGAGTCAGGGGCGGGGCTACAGAGGGAGATGACCCCTCCAGGCCACACCCCCATGACTGCCCCTTTCAGCCAGATCCCGCCTCCTAGAGCACATCGTCTCAAATCCCCGGAATTCAATTGCCTTCCCAGAGCCCTGCCTAGGAGCACCTGAAGCTGGGGGGGCGGGTAGGCATGGACATAGGGGCATACCACTGTGACCCTCAGATGTCAGCTCTTGGAATCCCTTTGGACAGTTTCTTAGGGGAGCAAAAGCTGTACAGCTTGGTTCTCTTTCAAGGGTAGATTCCTTTTACCAAGGTCTACTCACCTCGGCCCAGGACAGTTGCGCTCACAGGAATACGTGGGACCCAGCCCTCCTCACCAACCTTGGCGGCTGCCCTGGGAATCACAAGCACTGCAGAGAGATGAAGTAGGAAGGACAGAGGACTGTCCCTGCCACCGTCCCATGCCTGCTACAGAGACCCCACCCCACCTGGCCACCCTACTCCCAAAGATCAGGAGCCCTGGGACAGGCAGGCACTGTGGTCTCCCTGGTGGCTTCGGAGGCCTCCTCTAGGCCATATCTGCTTTCTGGGGTCTCCCGCTGCTCTGCCCCAAGGCCAGGGGCTCCAGGAGGGACACGGGCTGTTCCCTCCCACCCTGTGTCCACACTGCCTGGCATCAACGCCAGCCAAGACCACACTCACATCCTGCTGCCTCCCCCACCTCAGGGACATCCCACACTGATATGAGAGGCAAGGTGATCAGGCTGTCGCCCCCTTTTGCTCATTCCATCCCCGCTGTAAGGTTTTCCTTGCTGAGCTCAGGGTGAGGTTGGTAGTGCAGAACTTGCCTGCCTCAGTTACCGCGTGGGGCTTCACGCTTCCCGGAGGGGAGGGAAGCAGAGGCTACAGACCCGAGAACACCCTCCCCATGCCCAGCTCTTTTGCCTCCTGCTTTTCCCCCTGGCAGCAAGATTGTAAAATAACAGGCAGTAGAGTCACTGCCCTGAGCCCCCGCTGTAAAGAAAGATAGTATTTCCCCTTATGACCAGCGGGCTTTGTTAATGTGCAAGGCCCTTGTGTTGACGAGCACCCGAGTTCTTTCAGGGTGACAGGGACATCAGGTCCTCCACTCGTTCTCCTCTGGGACCTTTTCTTCCCCGAGTCTGTTGCTTTGTCTTTATCTTCATGGTGGAATTCCCCAAAGCATGGGGAAGCCCGCAGAGGCTCAGCCAGACAACGCTGTCTGTCGGCCCCCAGGTCCTTTCACAAGACTTGAAGGAATGATTGTACAATGCGAGTGTGGCGTTTGTGTTTTGTTTAAAAACAAAACAAAACAAAACTATGTACTTCACATGCAAAGAATAAGCAAGTAAAATTTCTCCCGGCTCCCTGCTCCTGGCCCAGCAGCGGGCAGAGAGGGCATGGGGGGAGGAGACACAAGGCCTGCCGAAGCCCACGGTGGCACCTGAGCGCCCAGGGTTTCACTGTCCGGCTACCAACTGTGTCCCTCTGTGAGGTCTTAGCATGGCAAGAAATCATCGAAGTAAGCAGACAAGAAAAATGAAGGCTCCTTGGCAGAGGAGGGTCGATTTGTCCTTGCATATCAGGGACGCCCTTTCCCTCCGACAGCCTTCACTCCTTGAATTGGAAAACTGTATTTTGTTTTGTTTTTACATATTTTCTATAAAATGGATCCCAACACCCTTTTAGGAAGTCAGGTCCTTAAACCATGAAATTCCACTCTGTTAGGCTGGGTGTGATGGTACATGCCTGTAATCCCAGCACTTAGGGGGCTGAGGCAGGAGGGTCACTGAGTTCAAGGTTTGTCTCAGGTAGGCAGTGCATTCAAGACCCATCAGAGCTACATAATAAGACCCTGTCTCAAAAAGCAAACACAACAACGAAAACCCACTTCTACTTGCTGCTGAGGCAATAGAGGAATGCACGTGCACGGCTTCCCCTCCTCCGTCTTCTGCTGCACCCCGCTCGGTGGACTTCCGTCTCACTTCACACTTCGGAACCATCAGTGAGACCCATGTTCCTGGTATTTGCTGAGCATGAGGCTTTAGATGGGTTAGGAAGGCAGGTCCTCGAGGGGTGCGGTGCGTGCATCTTGCTGGGGTCCTGAGGGGTCCCAGTTAGCCACAGCTTTCCTGGGAAAGGCCCTGTGACACCACAGCGAGGGAAAGGCCACCTCTTGCTCCTTTGGGGAGCATGTGCACCCTCTGCTGGCCACTCAGGTGAATGCCTACAAGAACATCTGTAGGGCTGGCAAATATCTGTCCCTTGGTTGGTACTTTCAGCCATCCATCAAGCTATCCTTTTCCCCATCCATCCATCCACCCATCCATCCATCCATCCATCCACCCATCCATCCATCCATCCATCC
>NDGN011425455.1:4131-14994 GCA_002564285.1 Tympanoctomys barrerae
TTTTCAGAATCAAACTCAGTTTATAGATAAGAAAATTGGGCTTCAGAGAGAACTAAAAACTATCAGCTGGTACACAGAGGAGACAGGGTTCAAACTCAGAATCAGCCCTCAGGAACAGAAGATGGAAAGCTCCCAATGACTTATTTTATGTATTTGGTACAGGGTCTCACTATGCAGCTTGAACTTGTAGTGATTCTCCTGTTTACAGCCTCCCCAGTGCTGGGATTACAGGCATGTGCCACCATGTTGGGACTCAGTGGCCAGCTCAGCATGTGGTGCCAGGAATTGAACCCGGCCCCTGTACTTGCCTAAGCAGGCACTTAGTCTGCTGAGCTACCTTGGCCCTTCCAGTGACTGAGGCTGGCTTCTGAGACATATGGCTCCCCACAACAATAAACTATTCCTAAAAACTCTCCAAATAACTGCTAATGTCCTTATGGACTGTAGATTTCTTCTATTCCTAGTTGGCAGAAGCTTATAAAACATGTGGTATTGGGGATTGAACTCAGGACCTTGTGCTTGCCAGTCAGGTGCTTATGCTGCTGAGCTATCTCCCTGGCCCCTAAAAGCCTTATTTTAGAGAATTGAATAAACATCCTTTTCTAAACTGGTTGGGAATGTGCTTCAGCAGCTTCCTTAAGACCCACATATTTGCTGTTTCAGTCAGTAGGCATGTAGGTGTATGCGGGGATCCTGTTCTATGGGGCCTGCTGGGAGGTGAGTAGCAGCTCCATTCAACTCTAGCCTATTCTTCACCTACCATGAACAACATCCCTTCATTTAGGACCGAAGCCAGGCATATTTGCTGTGCTTCTGGCAAAAAGAAGGCAGAAAGTAAGAAGAGCCAGGTGTGGTGCATGCCTGTAATTCCAGCTCTTGGAGGCTGAGGTAGGAAGATCACTGCGAGTTTGAGATCAGTCTGAGCTGCAAAGTTCAGGCCATTCTGAACTGGATAGCAAGGTCCTGTCTCAAAAAGAAAAATAAGTCCAAGAAGACCTATAGTAAATTACATAAAACAAAAGTATGGGAGATACACAGGGTGACTAGCCTGCCTGAGAAATGGAACTACAACAGCAGGAGTAGCCCCAGATAGGATGCTTCTCAGGATAGAACCTTATCCAACCAGAAGCCATCAATGCTCCAAACCCAGGGAATGGACCCCTTGGGCTGCAGTGCTCAGGGTCTCCTCTGCACACATCCCACACAGGATTTTGTGTCTATAAAGAGGCCATACCCAAGGCAGCGTTTTGGCAGGAGACCCAAGTGTCTGGCTCGTGCTAGCTCAGGGTGTTCAGCAATAGTCTTCCAGCTGGGCAGTCAGGTATGAGGAAGTGAACAGCCATGTCATGACTTCTAGACTCACTGGGCTTCCTCTAGAAAGTTACTCAGCTGCTCTGAGCAAATCACACGGGCTGCACTGCTAGACCTGCTGACCTCCTGAAGCTGGAGTACCAGTGTGATGCCCACACACACTGAGCACTTGCTGAGCATCAGCACCTAAGGCTGTGCTGCACACTTAGGTTACCTCAGCTCGTCCTCACTTCCACAAGGGAGCTAACCTGCCCAAGGACTCAGGCTTGTCAGACACAAGCTACAGTTCACACCAGGCAGTGTGACTTGAGAACCCACACTGGTGAGAGGCCAGCAGGAGAGCAGTCCTTACATGCCCCCCAACCTAGCTCCAAGTGTGAGTAGCTTTTCTAAAACAAAATGAATTTCTCTGATTTCCATTGCTTCCAGAAAAAAATTCCAGTGGCTAGTCTGCAGAGTCTGGCATGGTCTTGCCTCTGCCTACCCCAAAACCACTAGCCTCAGAGTTATTCTCACTCCCTGGCGATAATAGCAGACAGCCCTTGTTAAAGCTCTGCGCAGTGTTTATAAACATTGTTATCAGTGTTCACAACAGTCCATCAGGGAGGTATTGAAGTCTCCAACTAATGAAGTTGAGGCTTTGGAGAGGTTAAGCCCTGTGTCCAAGACCACAGAGCATTCTGGCTCTTAAAGTTCAAACTCTTCAATGCATGCACTGTATGTTTATCCTACTGCTGTGGTCTCTGTCCAGCATGCCAGATTTCTTTTCCCTCCCTCCCTCAGTACCAGTCCTTCTGGAGGAAGCTGGAAGTTTCTTCCATCAGGGAGGGCTTCCATCATTTTCTGCCCTTCCACCAGCTTAAGTCAGAGGTTCTTGCTGCAAAGGCTCTTTCTACTCTCCTTGCCATGTACAACTGCCTTGCCTAGAGGGATCTGTGAGCTCCCTGAGGTATAGAAGTGTCCCTTCACACTGCCAGCCTTTAGCAAGGTTCCTGACAGAAGATATCCTAAGAGTTGGGTGGTAAAATATCTCTTGACAGGTAGACAGTGGGCACAAGATGAATTTGAAGCATCAAATTTGCTCTACACTTGCTTCTGTGGTACAGAGAAGGGTGACAGAGGGGCCCAGGATGCTGAACAAGGGCCATGTCAGTCCTCCAGTGCCTTCCCCAGCATCACCTGCTAGCACTGGTACTGGGCGTCTCCCAGAGATAAGGCTCATCCCAAGGCCAGTTCTTGATTCCAACCCAATTTATAGAGTATTTTAACAGAGCTCGGATATTAAAAGTGCCAGGGTTAATTATTCAGAAAGTGTTTCAAATTGCTTTTCATCTCCTCTTGATAGGGAGCTTCAAAGCCCATAGTCACTCTGGAAAAGAAAGACACATCGTCCTTGGGTGAGTTCAAGGCCATTAGTTCTTCATATCCCGGGAGGCACACACTGTCCTGCACAGAGCATCTCTTCCTCAGCCATAGGCCACCAAAAGGGCACAAGGGGAGTATCTGCGGAGGCAGCTTCAACACCAGGCAGAATAATCCAGAACCCTTCCCTCTACCAGAAAGGTGAAAACGAAGGCTCAGTGTAACCTACATGGGCATAATACAGTATGATATGTGCTCTCGAGGAACAAATAGTCTGCTTTGGTAATTTAGATTACATTTCTTTTGAACCTGATAAGAAAAAAGCTTTTTTTTAAATTTTCAGACAAATTAGGGGCTACAAGAATGTGAAAAGATGAAGTCTTCATGGTCTCTAATTTCTAGAATCCGAAAAGATGAAGTCTTCATGGTCTCTAATTTCTAGCATACGTAAAAATTCTAGATTGTTTACAAGTTAGTGATTTTCCTCTATATGCTACCTATGGTTCTGAAAACTAAGGGACTTCCCTTCTCTGAGTGTGAAGTTACAGGTAAATAGTCCTCCACTCTCTTTTCATTCTGTCATATCTAAGTATTTTATTCGCACTCAGTGTTATTTGTTTTATTCTTTTGTTCATTTGCTCAGGGAATAATTATGGTCCACTGAACCAGCTTCTTTGGAAGAGTTGGCCTTTACCACCTGTTACATCAGGATATTTATTTTGAATTAGAACTCAAGTTATCATGTAGATTGTATGATATTTAACTTTATTTTATCCATCTTTCATCCTCCATCTGACAAATTAATGTCTTCCATAATGAAAGTATTTTTATGAGAGATCTAAACATTAAGTGGACTCTAGTATGAATATATTAAATAAAATTTACATTTAGGCTTAGTATGTCTATAAAATCAGATTAGGAAAAAAAATTCAGACCTTCAGCGACAGGAATTGCATGTGGGTTTTTAAAACTCATTTATTCAATTCCACTCTGCAGGCAGGTGTGCTGCCAAGCGAGACTGGCCGCCCATCATTGGCTTAATTGTCAGGAACAATACAGACCTATCCAGAAGAGCAAGATGGATGCAGGTAGAGGTGAGAGGGCGAGGACTTAAGGTTTCCTGAGTGTGCGGTGAGAAGGAAGCAAGGCGAGTAGCAGGGCTGCAGAGGTGAAGGTCCTTCCCTGCCAGGCCTTTTCTGTTTGCTCTAATAACAAATGATGCTCTCAGAAGCTGTGTGGGGTCTAAGACTTGCGAAGAGAGGGAAGGCAAGCAACCCAACTGTCACGTCCCAGTGTGAGTGCAGTGGGCCTGTGAGTAAAGATGGAGAAAAGTGCAACACTTTAAGCAGTGGATAGTGTGTGTGTGTGTGGGGGGCACAGGACTGTCAGTTCCTTCGAAACACTCCTCTGAGAGCTGGCAGCAGATGCTGTTCTGTGCTCTCCTGTCCTACCAAGGAGAACTGTAGAATGGAGCTGCCCAGGGGCACTGTTCAGCAGAAAGTGATGAAAGAATGTAATCAAGCTGGCAGTGGATAACTCTGTGTTTGGCAGATACTCAGATGGATAAGGGGGGTACACACCTGCAACCCCAGCTCTGGGAGGCTGAAGTAGGAGGATTGAGAGTTTGAGGCCAGCCTAGGTTGCATAGTGAGATTGTATCTCACACTCCCCCCAAAAGGCAAACACCCCACCATTCATGGGCCCAAAAGGGCCTTGGGTGGCAGCAGAGGGATTGCCCTGAGGTCTCCAGATAGATGGTCATGGTCTAAGACCATCAAAGGCTCATCCTTTTTAAATGATGAACAGTTGAAAGTGTAACCTCTAATAACAGGCAGAGTGTGCAGAGGGTGGATGCCTTTTCCACTCTTTACTCATCTAGCTCCTGAAGCCTGGGGGAATAAGCAAGAGGGCTGCTGGAGTCCTGATTAGGTTTATAACCCAGACACTACTGGTCCTGATGAATTAAAAGAACATTAAGGCTGAAACCAGGGATGGCACATCTTTCATTTAACCAAATTGATTGGGACATTGACTCTCCCAGTAGTCTGGAAAGGAAGGTTGACTTCCTCTGATCTTAAGTTTCCAGGCGTGCTGAGGAGACATTTTGGGGCACCAGCTTGACACAAGCTTTGATTGGCTGTGGGCAGTGTGTTAGCCAGGTAGCATGAGGGCTGCGGCCCCGTGACCATACATACTGTCTATGGAGATACATCCTGTCAGAAAGGGAACAAAGACAGAAAGGGGCTGGGGAGATAGCTCAGCAGGCATGAGCACCTGCCTGGCAAATGCAAGGTCCCCAGTTTGATCCCCAGTGCCACAAAAAAAAAAAAAAAGAAAGAAAAAAAGAAAAGTTGGGACAGAGAGGACCCAAGGCAGTGGTGTCCTTCCCTGAGAGGAAGCAACAAGTACCCGCACACACCCCACTAGGAGTAGGTCTGGGCATCCTCTTTGAGGTTGAAAAGCAGCAGGATAACTCACTAGCCCTGTCTCTTTCCTCCTAGAATCAAAGGTGACTCCCCACCTCCTCAACTGCCCTTGTGTGGCTGTTTTACAGATGCTGGCTGCCCAGGACGGTGGTTTTCGACCTCACTTCGGACCCCCCCCCCCCAGCACTCCATCTCCTGTCACTGCAGCCAATGAGGTTTCAGCCACTAGCTGGTAATTTTGGCAAAACTATGGAGAAAAGACTCCACACTGCCTCTTCTCTCCCCCAGCCCTAAAACTCCACTTGCTCTTCGCACCCTCTCATTTTGCCCTCATCTCATTTTCTCTGGCAGCAAATAAGCGTGGAGGGCTGATCCCAGGTGAGACCTGTTTGGTACCCAGGAAAACGCAAAACGCTATCCCATTACAAAAATTGGCTCTGGGGCTGGGGAGATAGCTCAGCGGTCTAAGCACCTGCCTGGAAAGCGAAAGGGCCTGAGTTCAATCCCCGGTACTGCAGTCTTGCCGGCCCAGCACCCAAGGAGCCCTGTGCTGGCTGAAACCAGGCATGGTGGTGCACTGCTGTAATCCCACCCCCGGGGAAGCTGAAGCAGGAGGATCACTATGAGTCTGAACTGCGTGGCAAGACCATGTATCAAANAAAAAAAAAAAAAAAAAAAAAAGTTAGCTCAAAAGTGTTGCAATGTGCAGGCTGTGCGTGGGGTGCCCTGTGCTCTGTGTGCACCCGCCCCACGACAACCCGCCCACTGGCCCAGTTCTTTAGTGACCGTTCAAGCTTGTAATTCTGTCCCCAGGCTCTGCCTCAACACCACCACTTGCTGTCTGGTCTGCTTGGCCCAGCGCCACAGGAGGCTGTTTCCCCAACAGCCAACTGACCATAATTCCCACCCTAAAACGCTTTACAAAAGTCCGATCGTGTAGTAGTTTCTTCCCTTTCCTCTTCCCGCGAAGATCCCATTTTCTCAGGCCCCAAGCACCTTTGTCTTTCCCCAGAAAGCCCTAATTCTTTAGGCTCAGAAGCCCCCGCCATCCCGGCGAGTATTATAGGTAAAGATCACTTGACTGGGGTAAGACAGGAACAAAGGGGTTCGGGGATCCCAAAATGCTGATAGGGGCTGCTAAGCTCAATATCTGAGCCTCGGGCTGCAGTGGGTTCTGGAGGTAGTGGAGAAGCTGGCTCCGGTGCACAGCGCGTCCCTCGGGTGGGGAGGATGCGTCCCCGTCCCGCTCTTCCTGCCCGGAGCAGCCGCCGTGACCTTGAACAGGAGGCGGGGGCACGGAGCCGGGGCTGCGCTAGCCCTGTCCCGCACCCGCCCGCCCCGCCCCGCCCCGCCCGGCCTCCTCCCGCGCCGCCCCGGGCTCCTCCCCGCACTGCAGCGCCTGCCGCGCTTGCCCATCGATCAGGCCCCCTCCCTCCGCGCCTCGCGCAGACCGCTAAGCTCAGCAAGTCTTGCGGCAAAGGCACTTCGCGCCGAGTTAGGGCCGGGGCGGAGCGGGGACTCCGTGCCCCGGGGACCGGACGCCGCCACGAGCGGAGGCCGGCGCCGCGCACCCCGCAGCCCGACGCCTGGGACCCGGGACCTCCCGCCTGCTGCGGCCGCGCTCGGTGAGTCCGCATCCACGCCCGCCGGCCCGACCTCCCTGCCAAAGTTTCTCCTTCCCGGCCCAGAGCAGAGGGGCTGGGGCCTCGGCGCCAGTAGGTAGGCAGGGCGGAAAGTTGGAGGCCAAGGGCCAGGCGCCCGCGCGTCCTTCGGGGCAGTTGGGGGCGTCCGGAGGAGGTCGGTGGTGGGGGTTGGCGGGGCTGGGGTCCGCTCGGCTCTCCCCGCCCGCGCTAGGAAGCAGAGGGGTGGCCGCCTTCCCCTGCCGGCTCTGCCCCGCGCCCCCTCCCCTGCCTCCCGACACCCCCAGCGAATGCTTTTTGCCCCCCGCCTCAAACCTTGGGGATCCCCGGCCCTGCCGTCGTGGGAGGAGTGTGGGAAGGATTCGCGGACCTTTGGGAGCCCCAGACCCGGGTCCAAGAGGGGCTGGGAAGCAGACGACAAAGGGCCGCTTGCAGGTGAAGTCTAGGGGAGCGGGGCGCTTGGGGCTGGCGCGCCCCTGCCTCCTCCAAATCTCATGACTCAGCACTACCTAGGGCGCTCGCCCCTGCGGCAGCCCGCACCTCGGGTGTGAACACCCCTACCTCTCTGGACTCTTCCATTTACCTTTCACATTTCTCTCCCCTTCCCGGGACATAGGCGTTTTTGCTCTCCCCTCCCCCCAGGGGCTTCTTCTGGCTTCGCTCCACAGGTGCCTCAGGGTGCCCCTAGCCCAGGGCACACTAGGTTTCTCTCTCTGCCCCCTAGTTCCCCGCTGAGATAGAGGAGTATACTCTCATCAGGACCGTAGAGAAGGACTACAAGGACAGAGGAGGTCCTGGCCTCCTGCAGTGGGGAGAGGCCCAGGGCTGGCTGAGCTGGAGGCCTGGTTGGGATGAGGTGGGACGGAGGTGGGGGGCACCGGGAGGGTGGCCTGGAGTGGGAAGAGAGCCTGGTGCAGGTTCCCTGCCCTCCCCTGATGCTGCTGCCTGGAAGGGGCATCTCTGTTTAATTGGATGTCCTGAGCCACTTTCTTCAGCCCTTGACAACCTGGGCACCCCCATCACAGGGGGTGACAATGAGGAACAGGATGGGTTTTAGTCCTCTTGGCCATCTCCCCTTGTTTAGTCCAGGGCCACTTTTTGGGTTGTTGGAAATATCTCTGGTTAGCAGAGATGATGACAAACAGCGAAAATGGCCCTGCCTGCTGCCCCCCGAGGCTGAGCCTGAGGGGCAGGTGGGAGGGGGCAAGCAGCTCTGATGCAGTGGGACGTGCCTGGCGTCCTGTGGCAAGCAGTGGCCTGGCAGCTGCTGCACGCTGCAGTGTGTGTCAAGGCCCCAGGGGTGAGTCAGCGTCAGGGGTCCAAGCCTGGCACACTGGCCTGGTCTGGGTGTCCAGCCCCACCCCCACTCCACCCCCCTCTCCATGTCCCTGGGGATGGACACTACCCACTGACCTCTACTCTTGGGCTTCTCCATCTCTGCCCTGCTTGCTCCAGACACATCTGAGCCTCATCCTCTAGTGTCCCTGCTTGCTTTTTCTGGAACCCTCTTGGGCTTAATCCTCAACACGTACCCTGTGCACCTGGCCCAGGGAGGAGCAGGGGCTTTGGTGGGGCACCTGGGGTAGGTGTCCCAAGGACGGTCTCATCTAGACCTTGCCCTGGCCCCTGGAGGAACAGAGACCGCTGCTCGGTTGTGAGTGGGCTTTGCTCTGCAGACCACAGCTTTTCTCAGGCTGCCTGGGGTCTTTTCTTGTGGGGTGGAGTCTCATCCAAGCACATTTCTCTTTCAGTTTGAGGGCCTGCAAGCTGCAGAAAAGCAGGGGAAATAAAGTGTTGGTGTTTGTGTAGACAGTACCCTTTCCCCACAGAGGAGGCTCACTGGCTTCCCCTGTGATTGGGTTGGTTCTAATCCTTGAGCAAAGCATGCACCTTGTGGAAGATCTGGAAGGGCCTGAGAAGCCCTCTTCAGAGCTGGCCTGGGATTGTGGACCTGCACAGCAGGTGGAGCTTATTCTAGCCCTTTTATGCTGGGGTGGCAGGTGCTAGGGAGCCTCTTTAACATTGCAAGAGGCAGGGCTTTGGAGATGGCTGGAGAAGCCTCTCCCTGCCTGCGGCCACAGCCTTAGGGAAGTGCGCCTGACCTTGAATGGCCACTACTTGATCTTTGTCCTGTCCTGGCTGGGTCTTGTCTTTCTTCCCTGCTGAACCTATGCAGCTCTACAGGGGGATAGTGGATAGAGGGGCAGCAGGTCCAGGAAGGACCAACTCCAGGCTGGGGCCAGGTTAGGCTGTGTGGACTGGCAATCTAGAGCCACTGCCTTCCCTGCCCCTAGGCATCCTCATGGGGAGGGAAGGCTGTGGCACCTGGCTTTGAGATTTGCTGTGTGGACTTTTCCAACCTAGGCAGATTCTACCTGCCGCCAGATATGCTTGTCTTTAGCCAGATATCTCCTGTGATGCAGGGCAGTGTCACTCTGAGGACCCCCAGCCAGGGGATCACAGAGAGCTTTCACACAGGGAGCTGTTAAGACAGGAAACTGTAAAGAAGCAAAGCGAGGAGGCCTGGGTTGAAATCCCTGCCAAAGTGTGTGTAACCATATTCACTCACACAAGGATTTTCTTAGTGAGCGCCTACTATGTGTCAGTGTTATAGGCACTGTGGATGCAGCAGGGAACTCAACACACATGGATCACTGCCATTCTGGGTTTTGCATTCTTGCGGGCCTGGGCCAGCTACTTAACCCTCATTACATTTCCATTCTTCAACTGTTTCCTTCTCTTGTAGTCCTGAGGATCGTGCCCAGGGAGTGCTGACTTGAGCCCTCCAGGTGGAGGAAGCCCCTTTTTACATTTTATTTTGAGGTAGAGGGGCTCACTAAGTTGCCCAGGCTGGCCTTGAACTTGTGATCTCTCACCGCAGCCTCCTGAGTGGGTAGGTTTGCAGGCATGCGCCATTGTGCCCAGCTCATGCACTTTCTCCAAGAGGCAGTGTGAAGATTACACACGCATCGTCTGGTTACCCCGGTTTTTACCACTTGCTCTGATCTTGGGCAAGTTAACATGCTCCTGCTGGCTTGATGTATGACTCTCCTATTGGTCTCGCACCACTGGGAGTACAAATGGTCTAATCACTGTTTTGGGGCTTTTTACTAGTAAAATTAATAAAAAGCTGCCTGATGAAAAGTCATGCATGTACCATAGCTCAAAATGTCCAGCAGCTAGACATAAAAATTATAGCTCAGTTGTGAATGTGTTAAGCAAACTCTGGTTCTCAGTCTTCCTGTAAAACTCCCATCTATGACATAGGTTGAATTGGTGAGGATTAACTAGATTCCTATGAGGTGTGAGAATAATGTCTAGTGCAGGGTGAGCGCCACGTAAGCATTTGCCATTGTTAATGTGCCTGTGTGCTCCCTGTTGCTCTTTTCTTGTCCGCACCCAGGGCAGTCTCTTGGGCTCTGCAGCCAGAGGGAGACTTTTCCACTTCAGTCTTGACCAAGGGAAGGGGCTGCCATAGCTGCCCTGGTGGTCATTGCAGCTTCATTCCTCCAACTTTCAGGTGGTTTGTCTTTACGCCTCACAAGCTGTTTCTTGCCAAACATTAATTTCTGGGAAGGATTCATCCCAGCAATACCTTTGCATGCTTGGAACAGACTGTTCCAGGAAGTAGTCAGACTGAGGTGAATTTGGATCCAGGCCCAGAGGGACTGAGCAGTCCGTGTGACTCTGCCCCCAGAGAGTACCCTGCTGGCAGCCCCTTCCCTAGAGGCTGCTCTAAGATTAAAGGCAACCAGGGCTCCCCAATCCAGCGGTGAGTGCAGGCTGCTGTGGCAGCTTCCTCAGGGTGGTTCACAGATGAGGGTGGAGTCTGCCAGGGATGAGGACCCAGGATGCTGGAGATCCTGTCCACTTAGGAAAGGAGGGTGTGGAGTGGCCACTGACAGTGAGGAGTGGTGGTGCACACCTGAAAACTTGGCATTCTTGGGGGCTTAGGCAGGATGATCCCAAGTTTGAGACCAGTGTGGGCAATTTAGTGGCTTAGCTAGACCCCGTCTCAAAATTTTTATTATTATTATTATTATTATTATTATTATTATTTATATTTTTAGGGAAGGGTCTAAAGGGTGTTCAGGGTCTCACTACTAGATCGGACTTGTAGTGAT